>CM042427.1:40218280-40238280 GCA_023631565.1 Gymnocephalus cernua | reverse complement strand
TACTCACATCCAGATTGTCCTTAAGGGGCTTTTTCTTTGCCTGCTCCAATAAATAAATAAATATCTCGGGGATAACACCTTTCGCACAAAGCTAAAATCTCCCCGAAGCCCCACAGACATGGATTTAAAAGCCCTCGTTGTGTTGTCAGAGTACTATTTCTTCCTGTTTGCTTTAGATAACAAATCTTCGGTTGACCCCGAGGGTTAGGGGAGCATTACAAATTAATCCCAGTTTTAATAAGTCTGTCTTAAGCCTGCATGGGATCTTTACTCGAAAAGAAAGAATGAAAAAGAAGGGGGGGGGGGGGGGGGGGGGGGGGGAGAAAAGGGATCGGAGAGGAAGAGAAATATATTAAACCCTGTGATCACAGGCAGCTTTTCTTGTTTGTTATCCCTCCGTTTTACCTTTAATCCAATACTTGCTAATCCAATTTGTCTTTTCGGGCTCCCACCCTAAACTTCTCCTCATCTTGTGTTTTTTTTTTACGGCCTTCTCTTTCAAATAAACACCCGGTCAGAGTCAGCGGCCGCTTCTCATCTCGCAGCGTCCTATAGAACTATGGATATTCTGGCATGAATATGTGAAGAAAAACTCACGATGCGAGTGTTAAAAAAAAAAAAAAAAGTAAGAGCTTGCTCGAGACAAGTTGTAGCTTCAGCCTGAATATGCATGAAGAGCCGAGAGTAATCAGATCTTGGGCAGTCGTCCACTGAAGGGGAATATTGGGGAACACAAAGGGATTGATTTAATTACTTGGAGTGGGCCTGTGCTTTGGAGTCGCCTTGTTAGGAGCGAGTGAAAAGGCTGGCAGTATCCTAGTGCTATTTTTGTGAGGGGGGCTTTAGAGGGGGCAAAGGAGAGCGAAGGTGGGGTGAGGAGGAGGAGGTGGGGGGAGTTGCAGATGGTGGGGGTACGGAGGTAGTCTAGCTTCTTAAGTCACCAAAACTAATCCCGAGTATAAAGCTCCTCCTGATTGAAAGGACCTGCATTGATTGCAAAAAAAAAAAAAAAAATGGACAAAGTGCATTCTCTGTTTAACGTCAATCTGGCCCAGCATTCATCCTGTTCAGTCACCTTCGCCGTGGCGGTCGTGTTACACGCAATCTTTCTTTTATACAAGTCGTTTAAAAAAAAAAAGGGTAATTTAATGTCTTTTCAGGGATGTGGTTTTGCGTGTTGAACCTGACAGAAATGTGTTTTTGATTGACCGATCGCGTTGAGATTTCTTAAATTTAGCGAAGGAGATGCTATAAAAATATTCATTTTTTAATTTGTCGTTTAGCCTCGTGATCCTGTCCTTAAAGAAGAAACTATAACACGGAATCCTTCGTGTTATACCACACGTGAAAAAGGGTCATTTAACGTCTTTTTCACTGATGGTGGGGATCGTGCTGAACCTGACAGAAAATGTGTTTTTGACTGACTGATTTATTCGCTTTGATGCTACAAACATTCATCTCAACGAGTCATTTGCTTTATTAACTCTGTCTGTAGTTGTTCCCTTTGTACTTGTCTTGATGTTATGTCTTATTTGTATATTTGTATTTGTGTATATTATGTTGATATGTTGCCTATATGTACATTGTTGTCTCTATTGTACAGTATGTGTCTATATGACTATTTGTCTACTGAATGTGTTCTGCTACACGTCTATTTGTTGAATGCATAGCGACTGTTAACACCTACCGAAGTCAAAGTCCTTGTGTATGTAAACATACTTGGCCAATAAAACTTGATTCTGATCTTGAAACAAGACTGTACGCGAAAGATCACTCAGACTGAGTTTCAAAAAAAACGACAAGCACGCCGCTTGCTGCGTAGTCCATAAAACGGGGCAAATTAATTACAGACGTGCGCACGTATGTCCTTTTAATTCAAGGACTGTCATGAGCAAGTTTCATCTCTCTGCTGCTCCTCTCGGCGGCGGCGGCGGCGGCGTTTGTCTTTGTCCGAACACGCCTGACGGATTCAAGGGTCTTTAGAGGAAAAAACAAAGCACTTGAGATATTTTGAAGGAGGTGGCGTAGATGTGAGACTCCAAAGCAGAGCTCACCTCACCTGATAGATCCCTGAGAGGTGTTTTCATCAACAACAAAAAAAAAAGGGCCCCTTTTCTTCCACGTAGACGCAGACAATGAGCCGCGGCCGAGTGGATTCTAGTGGCCTTGTGCTCAACAGGCACCGGTGACAACGGAGCCCTTAATCATCTCATGACAAAAGCCAAAAGGCATCATCCTATTAAGCAGTGTGCTTCGCCGCTAATATGAGCTACTGCCCGGGAACCTTTCACAGGGCGCTGTGCTATTAAAGTGCTTCTGAACCGGCCAGCGGGAACCCCCCCCCCCTGCCCCCCCCCGGGCCCATTCACCTTTCATCTGGGAGCCTGTTGTTCGGCGGCTATAGTGGAGGCCGGCTCAAGATGTTAGTGATCTCATTACAGCGGCGGGTTTGTGAGAAAACAGCCTCCAAAATTTGAGCATCTAGCCTTCGTCTTTCTCTTCCCTGCTTTTCAATTTCCACAAAAAAACATAACAAAACAAAAAAACGCGATTCTAACTTGCGTGCGTCAAAGGCTTCGCCCTTCCGTGGCCATAAATTGATTATTACTTCAGTTTTTTTTTTTGCGATTTTTATTTTCTGAGAAGTTTATTCGGCCACACCCCCCCCCCCGCCCCCCCCCACCCCGCCCCCTGCTGCACACTCTTTCTTATCTTTTCTCTTCGGGGAGGTGCACTGAATGGGCGGCCAGGTTGAAAAGCGAAGAGGCCCCCGGCGTCCCACCCCCACCCCAAAAAAAAAACTTTCAGATTTCTCATTTAGTTGTCTTTATGCTGCGAGCAACATGTGGTCCTTGAAGGTGTTGAAAACATGGGAAGCACCGGAGGGATCAGAGCTATCTCATTAGCATTCGCTCAGAAATGGAGTGGCTCTATGGCCCGGCCGAGTCTTCTGGCGGCGCCCGAGACGGCCGCCCTCCGCCGCTGTGCCCTCCGCCCCCTTTGTGCCTTTGTGTTCTTTCAAGATTTTTTTTGTCACGTCGGGCTGCTTTCCTAGGCGGGACGTTGCCAAGAGGATCATGGGAAAAGACAATATCATGGCTGTCCGGTAGTTTGACTAACCTGACTCCGCCAGATGGATCGCTTCACATTTGCTCAGCATATCCATCTGGGAACTTTCGGTTGGAGAACGTTTGGGAAGGGGCGAAAATCCTGGTTATCTGATTGGATAAACCATCCGTCTATCACCAGCTATGTTGGTGATAGACGGACCAAATCAACCAATCAGATCAACGAAGCGTATGACGTACCGACAGAGCGACGACGACGCCAGGCTCCCCCTGCTGCTGCAGGCAGAGCACAGCTCGTTAGCTCAGCAAGCAACACGTCGGTAAAGGATATTTGCCGTTTGTGTAACAAGAATTTAGGAATAAAAGGCCCCGTTTCAGGTTCCCGGTCCATATTCCAGAAGAAGGATCCAAGAGAAAACAGCATTAGCGAGCGGCTAACAGAATCAGGGCTACCGCTGTCTGAACACGTGTCTAGATCAGGTCAGATCTGCACGCGTTGCTTCCACTTGCTGAGCCTAGTGAGACCGTCCTGATCTCGCGAGCTCCTCGTTGCATCACACCTAAACCCGCCTCAAAACCAACGCTGATTGGCTGGTCGTTTGGCGAACGGCTCCAAATCTTCTCTGCCTCAAGATGCCAGACTGATCTGCGAGCAGAAAACTGGAGCTCAACGAGATCAGGACGGTCTCACGAGGCTATAGTTTGACAGCAGCTGGACAAGTTCACGTCAAAAAAAACAAAAGTGAAGTTACACAACGAAACGCGATCAAGTCGAGGTATTTGTCTGTGCTAACAACCTGAACAACCTTCCCCAAAACACGTGGCAATAAATGACAAAACTGGTGGCAACAAATTAGAGTTCTGCTGCCCGACTTGTTGACCGTAAAATTCATAAAATTGTAGACAATTTAGACTGTGTCATCATCTGCATGCATGCGTGTCATTTCATTCTCAATGTAGATATGCAATACCAAAGAATTAAGAGTAGCCAATGCATTGTATTAGCTCGGTGAGCTAATTGCTGCTAATGGATGAAATGAAGTAAAAATGACAAAAAGCTAAGTAGTAGTTTTGTGTCTCAAATGGGTTCTCAAATCTGGGGCTGTGTACACTCTAACTTGTACGCAGACGAACTGAAGAATTGCTTATTAAACTTAATTTTAGTAATGAAACGGCAATCATTCGGGGAACCGGACCGCTGACTGCTTTTTGTTCGGATGCAAACTGTGTTTTGGTCTACGTGGTTTTCTGTAGGGCAGAAAATAACTGACGTTAGCTCAACAGACTTTTCTCACAGCGAACATTTCAACTTGTCAAACACTTGACTTGTGTAACTAGTAATATTAAATAGAAGTGCATGCATTTGGGGCGACCTCTCGCTCACTCAGTAGGAGCGTGCGCCCCGTGTAGGCTGCGTGTCCTCGCCACTGTCTCGCCTCCCTTTCCTGTCTGTACAAAAAATAATAATAAGTACAAGCAGTTATGATGTGGTCCAAGCCTCCTGTGCGAGTCCCCATTGGCGACCATTGAAGTCTGCGAAAGTCGAACCCAACGCACGAAGGCGTGGTCTGGAGTATGTGGGTTTTTTTGTACAGCAGAACAAAACTGACGTTGGGTCAACAGACCTTTATCAGGGCGGACATTTTAACACGACTTGTGTAACTAGTAATTGTTGTTGCATTCACATGACGCAAGCCTTCCGTGACCCCCCCCCCCCCTCTCCACACAGTTGCTAGTAGCCAAGGAGGTGTTCTCCTTATCCTATGTTCCCACAACTCTATGTTCCCACAGCTCTATGTTCCCACAGCTTTATGTTCCCACAGCTTTATGTTCCCACAGCTCTATGTTCCCACAGCTCTATGTTCCCACAGCTTTATGTTCCCACAGCTTTATGTTCCCACAGCTCTATGTTCCCACAGCTCTATGTTCCCACAGCTTTATGTTCCCACAGCTCTATGTTCCCACAGCTTTATGTTCCCACAGCCCTATGTTCCCACAGCTTTATGTTCCCACAGCTCTATGTTTCCACAGCTTTATGTTCCCACAGCTCTATGTTCCCACAGCTCTATGTTCCTACAGCTCTATGTTCCCACAGCTCTATGTTCCTACAGCTCTATGTTCCCACAGCTCTATGTTCCCACAGTTCTATGTTCCCACAGCCCTATGTTCCCACAGCCCTATGTTCCCACAGTCCTATGTTCCCACAGCCCTATGTTCCCACAGCTCTATGTTCCCACAGTCCTATGTTCCCACAGCTCTATGTTCCCACAGTCCTATGTTCCCACAGCTCTATGTTCCTACAGCTCTATGTTCCCACAGCCCTATGTTCCCACAGCCCTATGTTCCCACAGCTCTATGTTCCTACAGCTCTATGTTCCCACAGCCCTATGTTCCCACAGCTCTATGTTCCCACAGTCCTATGTTCCCACAGCCCTATGTTCCCACAGCCCAATGTTCCCACAGCCCAATGTTCCCACAGATGTTCCCACAGCCCAATGTTCCCACAGCACTATGTTCCTACAGCCCAATGTTCCCACAGCCCTATGTTCCCACAGTCCTATGTTCCCACAGATGTTACCACAGCCCTATGTTTCCACAGCCCAATGGTCCCACAGTCCTATGTTCCCACAACTCTATTCCCACAGCCCTATGTTCCCACAACTCTATGTTCCCACAACTCTATTCCCACAGCCCTATGTATTATTTTCATTGTTGATTAATCTGCTGATTATTTTCTTGATGAATCGTTGAGTATTTTGGTTTATAAAATGTCAGAAAATGGTAAAAAATGTGGATCAGTGTTTCCTAAAAGCCCGAGACGACGTCCTCAAATAGTCCACAACTCAAAGATATTCAGATTACTGTCACAGAGGAGAGAAGAAACTACAACAATATTCACATTTAACAAGCTGACATCTCACACTTTCTACCTTTTATAATAAAAGGTAATAAATACTAAAAATAATGACTCAATCCGATCAATCGAATTATCAAAATAGTTGTCGATTAATTTAATATTTGACATCTAACCGATTTGTCTTTGCAGCTGTAGTTGATTCACAGGAAATTAATCAGCAACTATTCTGATTATCAATGAATTTTAGGTCACTTCTTTTCATGCTATAAAGCCATTCCAGCTTCTCCAGTGTGATGTTCTGTTGCTCTTTCCTGAATATGTTTGAGTTTTGCACTGTTTTCTGACATTTTACAGACCAAATATTTAACTGATACTTATAAAAAAATAGTTGTCAAATGATTCGCTTATGAAGATAATCACTGAAGCTGTGCTAGAAATGGATTAGAGCTGTGGTGTAGTCTCCGCGATACGCCCACTAAAAAAGCTCCAGGATTTACACATACACCACTTTAAAATGCACAAAGACACACAACAACATACTTCCCATTTTATCTCTGATATATTTTGAATCGTCATCTGTGTTTTTTTTTTCTTTGCATGGGCTAAACAAAGGTATTTCCACCATAAATTCATTCATAAAAGTGCATCAGAATGCAGGAAATTAAGTCTTTGTCACTCAAAATTTCACCCACACCCCCCAGTATGACATATATATGATGTGGCCCGCCGTGCACGCAAGTACTTAGCAACACGGGCCGCCCGTACTGCTACGTGGTAATGTTAACGCCCGTACTACTACGTGGTAATATTACCGCCCGTACTACTATGTGGTAATGTTACCGCCCGTACTACTATGTGGTAATGTTACCGCCCGTACTACTACGTGGTAATATTACCGCCCGTACTACTATGTGGTAATGTTACCGCCCGTACTACTACGTGGTAATGTTACCGCCCGTACTACTATGTGGTAATGTTACCGCCCGTACTACTATGTGGTAATGTTACCGCCCGTACTACTATGTGGTAATGTTACCGCCCGTACTACTATGTGGTAATGTTACCGCCCGTACTACTACGTGGTAATGTTACCGCCCGTACTACTACGTGGTAATGTTACCGCCCGTACTACTACGTGGTAATGTTACCGCCCGTACTACTATGTGGTAATATTACCGCCCGTACTACTATGTGGTAATATTACCGCCCGTACTACTATGTGGTAATGTTACCGCCCGTACTACTATGTGGTAATGTTACCGCCCGTACTACTACGTGGTAATGTTACCGCCCGTACTACTATGTGGTAATATTACCGCCCGTACTACTATGTGGTAATGTTACCGCCCGTACTACTATGTGGTAATATTACCGCCCGTACTACTATGTGGTAATGTTACCGCCCGTACTACTACGTGGTAATATTACCGCCCGTACTACTATGTGGTAATGTTACCGCCCGTACTACTACGTGGTAATATTACCGCCCGTACTACTACGTGGTAATATTACCGCCCCTTACTACTATGTGGTAATATTATCGCCCGTACTACTACGTGGTAATACTACCGCCCGTACTACTACGTGGTAATACTACCGCCCGTACTACTACGTGGTAATGTAACCGCCCGTACTACTACGTGGTAATGTTACCGCCCGTACTACTATGTGGTAATACTACCGCCCGTACTACTACGTGGTAATGTTAACGCCCGTACTACTACGTGGTAATATTACCGCCCGTACTACTACGTGGTAATGTTACCGCCCGTACTACTACGTGGTAATGTTACCGCCCGTACTACTACGTGGTAATATTACCGCCCGTACTACTATGTGGTAATGTTACCGCCCGTACTACTACGTGGTAATATTACCGCCCGTACTACTACGTGGTAATGTTACCGCCCGTACTACTACGTGGTAATGTTACCGCCCGTACTACTACGTGGTAATGTTACCGCCCGTACTACTACGTGGTAATGTTACCGCCCGTACTACTATGTGGTAATGTTACCGCCCGTACTACTACGTGGTAATATTACCGCCCGTACTACTATGTGGTAATGTTACCGCCCGTACTACTATGTGGTAATATTACCGCCCGTACTACTATGTGGTAATGTTACCGCCCGTACTACTACGTGGTAATATTACCGCCCGTACTACTATGTGGTAATGTTACCGCCCGTACTACTACGTGGTAATATTACCGCCCGTACTACTATGTGGTAATGTTACCGCCCGTACTACTATGTGGTAATGTTACCGCCCGTACTACTACGTGGTAATGTTACCGCCCGTACTACTACGTGGTAATGTTACCGCCCGTACTACTACGTGGTAATGTTACCGCCCGTACTACTACGTGGTAATGTTACCGCCCGTACTACTACGTGGTAATGTTACCGCCCGTACTACTATGTGGTAATGTTACCGCCCGTACTACTACGTGGTAATGTTACCGCCCGTACTACTACGTGGTAATATTACCGCCCGTACTACTATGTGGTAATGTTACCGCCCGTACTACTATGTGGTAATATTACCGCCCGTACTACTATGTGGTAATGTTACCGCCCGTACTACTACGTGGTAATATTACCGCCCGTACTACTATGTGGTAATGTTACCGCCCGTACTACTACGTGGTAATATTACCGCCCGTACTACTATGTGGTAATATTACCGCCCGTACTACTATGTGGTAATGTTACCGCCCGTACTACTACGTGGTAATATTACCGCCCGTACTACTACGTGGTAATGTTACCGCCCGTACTACTACGTGGTAATATTACCGCCCGTACTACTACGTGGTAATGTTACCGCCCGTACTACTACGTGGTAATATTACCGCCCGTACTACTACGTGGTAATGTTACCGCCCGTACTACTACGTGGTAATATTACCGCCCGTACTACTACGTGGTAATGTTACCGCCCGTACTACTACGTGGTAATATTACCGCCCGTACTACTACGTGGTAATGTTACCGCCCGTACTACTACGTGGTAATATTACCGCCCGTACTACTACGTGGTAATGTTACCGCCCGTACTACTACGTGGTAATATTACCGCCCGTACTACTATGTGGTAATATTACCGCCCGTACTACTACGTGGTAATGTTACCGCCCGTACTACTACGTGGTAATGTTACCGCCCGTACTACTATGTGGTAATATTACCGCCCGTACTACTACGTGGTAATATTACCGCCCGTACTACTATGTGGTAATGTTACCGCCCGTACTACTACGTGGTAATATTAACGCCCGTACTACTACGTGGTAATATTACCGCCCCTTACTACTATGTGGTAATATTATCGCCCGTACTACTACGTGGTAATACTACCGCCCGTACTACTATGTGGTAATATTACCGCCCGTACTACTACGTGGTAATATTACCGCCCGTACTACTATGTGGTAATGTTACCGCCCGTACTACTACGTGGTAATGTTACCGCCCGTACTACTATGTGGTAATACTACCGCCCGTACTACTACGTGGTAATGTTAACGCCCGTACTACTACGTGGTAATATTACCGCCCGTACTACTACGTGGTAATACTACCGCCCGTACTACTACGTGGTAATGTTACCGCCCGTACTACTATGTGGTAATGTTACCGCCCGTACTACTATGTGGTAATGTTACCGCCCGTACTACTACGTGGTAATGTTACCGCCCGTACTACTATGTGGTAATGTTACCGCCCGTACTACTACGTGGTAATGTTACCGCCCGTACTACTACGTGGTAATGTTACCGCCCGTACTACTATGTGGTAATACTACCGCCCGTACTACTACGTGGTAATGTTACCGCCCGTACTACTATGTGGTAATGTTACCGCCCGTACTACTACGTGGTAATGTTACCGCCCGTACTACTATGTGGTAATGTTACCGCCCGTACTACTATGTGGTAATGTTACCGCCCGTACTACTATGTGGTAATGTTACCGCCCGTACTACTATGTGGTAATGTTACCGCCCGTACTACTATGTGGTAATGTTACCGCCCGTACTACTACGTGGTAATGTTACCGCCATCAAGACGCGGTGATTTGCTGCGAATGAATACTGCAGAATCTGCCCAGTCGTCTTGTAGCGGTGCGTCAGCTGCAACATATATTCCCGTCCAATTAGATTGAATTCGGTATTGATTGATTATTGAAAATTGAGTACAGTAATGAAGTATTTGTACTTCGTTACTTCCCATCTCTGTTCAAAGCTAACTGGAGAAAAAGAAAGTATTACGCCGTGGTTTACCTGCACTATAGGATGAGTACAATAGATACAAATGTGTGAGTTAACTATGACATTAATGCCATTAATCGCAATTAAATATTGTAATCGTTTGACAGCACTAAATTATACCTATTTTTTTTTCAATTAAAAAAAGCTGAAATTATGAATTATTTGGACTAATGGTGTTCTTCCATTACATGTTACCTTCTCGTCTCGCCTGTAATCGCCTCGACTCGACTCACTGTGCGTCCGTTTTCCATTGCAGATTTCAGCACCGCCTCAGCGTGGCTGGTCGTCATAGCGGCGCCGCAGGAAACTGCCGTGAGCTAACGCAACACACACACACAGAACGTGGAAGGTGTGTTGTTGTTTCCACAGCCAGAAGACACATTTAGTTTCATTTTGTGAATTTGTTTCGTCTGTCGCTTTCACGCCACCTATTGGTATCGCCTCAGCTCGCTGGGAACCTCGACGGAGGTGGTACTGAATAAAGTACCTGTTAGCAGGTACCAGGTACTTTTATGGAAAACCAAAAAAGGCGAGTAGAGTCGAGCAGGTACCATGTAAAAGCGCCGTAATAGTTCAAATAAGAGGAACATATGTTGAGAGAATCACAGATTGGTGTGTGTGTCAAACTTTTGTACAACATTTTTTTTCCATCCAAATGGTATAAAATTGAATAAAACACCCGAAAAGAAAGTCTTAGGGTCAAATTTGACCCGTTTACAAAGTTTTTTTTATATCAGAAATATGATATAATATATAAATTATAAGTTTCTTGCAACCAAATTGCCCCCAAAATCACCTGGATGCGTGATGTACGTTGTATGGAAGCCATACAAACATTCACAGGTAAAATGAATGATTACTAATATTGATTTTTGGGTGTTTTTATTCAGTTGTATTTCTTAGCATTTGAAAAACAATGTTTAAATGGTTTTAAAAGAAGTCTCCTGACTGAACGTTGACATTCTACGATTCCCTCAACATCCTCTGATCTTAACTATTGGTCAAGATAATTCATCATTTCTGCATTTAAATTTAGGGTTATTGACCATGAATTAAAAAAAAAAAAGCATTGAAAAAGTGACAAACATTTTTGCTCATATTGTGCTAATTTCCAGGTTCATAACTGTATTTAGAGGTTATATCAGAATAGGTTTACATGGTTTAATTTTCAGAAAACACCATATATTTGTTGTACTGCACATTGCTGCAGCTCCTCTTTTCACCCTGTGTGTTGAGCTCTCTGTTTTAGCTACAGAGTGAGACATCTCACTTCTGTTCCATCTTTGTTGGGAGTCGCACATGCTGCAGCAGCTAGGTAAGGACTACTAGCCAGTCAGAAGCAGAGTATGAGGGCGTGCCCTGACAGTAGCTAGGTAAGGACTACTAGCCAGTCAGAAGCAGAGTATGAGGGCGTGTCCTGACAGTACCTAGGTAAGGACTACTAGCCAGTCAGAAGCAGAGTATGAGGGCGTGTCCTGACAGTAGCTAGGTAAGGACTACTAGCCAGTCAGAAGCAGAGTATGAGGGCGTGCCCTGACAGTACCTAGGTAAGGACTACTAGCCAGTCAGGAGCAGAGTATGAGGGCGTGTCCTGACAGTACCTAGGTAAGGACTACTAGCCAGTCAGAAGCAGAGTATGAGGGCGTGTCCTGACAGTACCTAGGTAAGGACTACTAGCCAGTCAGGAGCAGAGTATGAGGGCGTGTCCTGACAGTACCTAGGTAAGGACTACTAGCCAGTCAGGAGCAGAGTATGAGGGCGTGTCCTGACAGTAGCTAGGTAAGGACTACTAGCCAGTCAGAAGCAGAGTATGAGGGCGTGTCCTGACAGTACCTAGGTAAGGACTACTAGCCAGTCAGAAGCAGAGTATGAGGGCGTGTCCTGACAGTACCTAGGTAAGGACTACTAGCCAGTCAGGAGCAGAGTATGAGGGCGTGTCCTGACAGTAGCTAGGTAAGGACTACTAGCCAGTCAGAAGCAGAGTATGAGGGCGTGTCCTGACAGTACCTAGGTAAGGACTACTAGCCAGTCAGAAGCAGAGTATGAGGGCGTGTCCTGACAGTAGCTAGGTAAGGACTACTAGCCAGTCAGAAGCAGAGTATGAGGGCGTGCCCTGACAGTACCTAGGTAAGGACTACTAGCCAGTCAGAAGCAGAGTATGAGGGCGTGTCCTGACAGTACCTAGGTAAGGACTACTAGCCAGTCAGAAGCAGAGTATGAGGGCGTGCCCTGAGTGTAGCTAGGTAAGTTCACATCAGACAGCTTGTTTCTCCAACTTTGGTCAGTTACAAGGCAGGATTAGCAGGGAGACTTCTTCTAAACAGGGAACACTTCCACCTTCGCGTGTAATACCTGCAGAACAGGGACATGGAAGTACTTCTTCTGGAGATTATGGTGAACTTGTGTGTGTTGTAGCAGTGTTTTGCCATTGAGAACGAGCTAGCATGCTACGGTTAGCCACCTCGTCTCGGCTACTGACGTAGAAAGCCGTGCAGATTTTGACCAGCTCACCCGGAGACTGAAGGCAGGAATCATTCAGAAACATAATAACACAAAATAACACCCCAAATCCCAAATAAAGTGATTTTTTTTTTTCATAATATGGGCATTTTAAAAACCACCAAAAGAATCAAAAAAGCAACATACGCATCAGAAAAAGGGCCAAAAAAATTTCATTTTTCAATCATTTTTGACCCAGAACGACAATAAGTTAACGGGAAGACAACACAAAGGTTTAATACTGCGCCCGTTTTAGTCGTTTCTTTGCTTTCCCTCATCCCGAATCACATAACGACGTGTTTACACGTCGGAGTTTTTCTCTTCCTCCCTAAACGATTAAACAAAGTGAAATCAGTCCATGTTTTTTTTATTTATTTTTTATTTATTTTTTTGCCTACGTGGTTAGAAAACAGGCTTCGCCGCGGCTCCTGCTCCTCAGCGTCCGCCCAGATTAAGGTCAGGCATCAGAGACGAGTACCGGAGAGCGAGCAAATCCAAAAAACACTTCAAATTTTTTTTGTCATTAGCGCGGCGCTACATTCTTTCATTACCGAGTTTATCGGAGCAACCAGCCATAAGGCGCAGGTTCATGCACCCTTGAGCACAAAGACTCGAGTTGTTCTACATTTACGGAGTCATTTAACTTCTTTAATTATTCTTTAAATTACAATTGCAAATAAAGGGCCGCTGCCCGGCCGTGTGGTTATGCATGGCCTGCAAAAAAAAAGAGCAACATTTTTAATGATTACTTTTCACGTCGTACCAAACTAATCTCCCACGGACAAGAAATGAATGGAGAAGAAAAAAAAAAGAAGATTTTCTCTCTTGCCTTTTCTACGTTAATGGAGGGAGCATCGGTCGCCGGGCTCAGGCGCTGTTCTGGACCAGATGTTGCAGAAACTCACCAACAATTGGGCTGAAAATAGAAAAGGAGCCAGGGGGCGGGAAGGTTGGAATAAATTAATTGCTAATTTCTCAGTCTTTGATGGAATTAGGCTCACTCTCTCTCTCTCTCTCTGTCTCTCTCTCCCCCCCATCTCTATGTTCTGTGTGAATGTCCATGCGTTAAACGTTTTTTCTTCTTCTCCCCCCTCTCTCTCTCTCTCTCTCTCTCCGCTCTTTGCTTTCCCCGACGGTTAAGGGCCACCCAGAGGAGAGTGAGTGATGCAAAACCGAGAAGTAATCCCTCTGTTTATCTCGGCTTCGAGGCTCGGCCCCAACCTCTGCCTCTATTATCCCGAGGATTTAAGGCAAACTTTCATTTTATTGGCCCCCGGCCTCCGTTTCTCTGTCCCGGCTCCTGAGCTCAGGATCCCCCCCCTGCCCCCCCCAGAGCCTCTGTCCCCGTGTGGGTCCATTTGCATAGAGCAACAATGCATGTTGCCGGGGCAGTGGCCAGTCAGCGGCGGGACAGGCCTTTGCTCTGAAGCGCCGTTTGCTCAGGGCAGCACATGGCTTTAGAAGAATGCGGCCTTCAGGGGGGAAGGAGCAGCACCTGCGCGGCGTGGCGGCCAGGCCTCGCCACGCCGCCGAAAAACAGCAGATGTAGCGCAATCTGGACACTGACTGCTCCCCCCCCCCTTTCCTTGTCAAACAAATGAGCAAACAGGGCAGGAAACAACGAAGTACACACGGCGATACGTTGAGAGCCAATGAGGTGTAACCATGTATCAGCTGATTTAAACAGCTCACGTTACTGTATTGTGTCAACAGTTGACTTGGTTTAATATCGGATGTGGCGTTTTCTTTTGTGCCACCGTTGGAGCCACCGTCGCTGCGTCCGGGGCTTAGCGCCGCCCCCAAGACGACTGTGATTGGTTTAATGCACGTGTGTCAAACTCAAGGCCCGAGTGCCAAATATAATATATATATATAGCATAATATCAATTTAGGTTCACAATCAATTTTCAATCGCTTTTTCTGAAGTTTTTGTCACTTTTGCCACTTTTGGCGTTTTTTTCCACGTTTTTAGCCACTTTTTCAATATTTTTTTTTTTATGATGACCAAGGAACATTTTTTTCGGACTTTTTTAGGCATTTATGTCGACCAAACTGTAAGTGAGAAGACTCTATAAAACATGCAATAATACAGTCAAAGATATTTGACTTTTTATATAAACTTTTTTTTTGAATAAAAAAATGTCGTGTGGCTGTAATCTTTCTCTCTCTTTCTTTTTCATGTCTTTCTTTCGTTCTTAGTTTCTTTCACAGCGTTGATCAGCTGCTGCTTAACTTACACGAGATAGTTATCTACTTCTTTCTTCCCTCTTTCTTTCCAAATAATCTTGATGTGATTCTCATTTCCAGCGTTTTCCGGCCCTTTAGTGAAACTGAGTTTGACACACCTGGTTTAAAGAAATACAAACAACCCAGAGAGTTATCATATCCCAGAATGCATCTGTGGTGGAGCCAGTTTACTCCACACAGCGCTGTGGAGTTTACATTAATGAAGTAACCAGTGACTGTCCTTCCTCTGCCGTACCTGAAGTTGCTGCATTCTGGCTGCTGTCTGTAGATTCCTTCACGCACAACTCGTATTCTTTCAGATCTTTCATACCAGATGTTGTAACGGCGGCCATGTTGTGTGTTGTTTAGGCTCCTCGCCACCACGAGACAAATCGGCGTTGCAAATTGAACGTGTAGCGTGACTTGAACGGCCTTCTTCTGACTGAAAGTTCTGCCAAACAACACAAGTTCCATTTTCACTTCCTCACAGCCGACCGCATTGAACGCTCCACCTACGTAAACACCTTCCCGTAATCAACGGCGCCGTCGTTACGTCGACCAGTGTAGTGCAAGCGTAGGGCTCGGTTCAGTGGAAAAAAATTCTAAGGTTCCCCAGAAACCGAACGCCGTCAAAAAGCCCAACATTCAGCCAGATCTGAAGCCGAATCCTGGATTCGGTGCAAAAAGTGTAAAAGTCTAATGAGTGAAAATCGCAATACAAATGAAATCAGCCGCATGAAAGCGCATACTGTCCCGGCCCCGGTGACCATATGTTCCTCCGGTCCTGGTGCATGAGGCCGTTGACCCCGGATGAGTGTTGACACAGCAGCCTAGGGGGAGGGGGGGGCGACACAATGTAAAGTGGCGGCCCGCGGGGAGCTGAAAGCCCCTTCAGGTAAATAAGACCACCCACCCCCACATCCACAGCAGCAGCAGCAGGTCTTATCTCTGGAGGCTCGCCGCAGACGCCACTTCCCTCCTCTCTCTGCAGCGTCAGATGGGAGATAAACGAAGAGCAGCGGTGGAATGTAACTAATTACATTTATTCCAGTACTGTACGCGCCTGTGTGTGTGTGTGTGTGTGTGTGTATCTGTGTGTGTGTGTGTGTGAATGTGTGAAAATGTCGTGTGGCCACCACGGAAAACAACAACGGTATAGCGAGTAGTGTGTAAGGCCGAAATTCCACGTAAGGAGGTTGGTTTGGGGGGGGGATGCGGGGGCGGTGTGGACGGGTTTCTTCTTTTCCTAAACCGAACCGTCCCGTTCTTCTCGCGTGTCACGGAACCGTAAGCCCACCCGCGACCTTTTCCTTAACTTAAAGGGGCCGTGTTTATTTAACGCAATTCTTCCTGTGAAACTGCCACAGATTTTAAGTTAAAGGTGTAATGGAGGATTTTCCCGAATTTTAGAGAAGAACCGCCCTCTCCACTTATTGAAAAAATGCTCCCGAGAGGGAACGGCTATTAAACGTGTGCACGAGAGAGCGTGCACGAGCCTAGTTCTCCTCGTGCACGCTCTGTTTACAAGTTGCTGTCGGCATGGCTCTACAAGCCGACTTTCCAAAAGAAGATTTGCACTTTTTCCACTACGTCAGACTCGCCACCGGTGAGTGGAAATCTATTTAGGACAAGCATCTCTATAGCTAACGTTAGCATGCTACAGGCTAACAAACAAGCTATCGCCGAGAGCGGGGGGGCAGCGGTCGGAGGCTTTTATATACTGTCTATGGTCGGAGGCCGTGGCCGTCTGCTCGCTGACCTGTCACGGCCCGTAAACATATCCCAGAATGATTGACAACTAGGAGGACCAATAGTCTTGATGATCCACCCGGAAAAAGAAAATCCTCCACTATACCTTTAAGGGCCCGTGTTCATTTCAGGGAATTCTGTGAGATCAGGTTGATGGATACACATACACTGTTAGAAAAATCCATAGAAATACAGACTAATACACCGCGTTAATATAAAGGAATTTTCTGTATAATTTTTCACAGGTGTTTCTCTATATTTAGATTTTTTTGATTAACACATAGATACACGTATACACAGATGTGGCCGACGTACAGCTAGAAGCGATGGGCCACGTCCAAGCAGGTGGCCAACAATGCCTCTTTTGTTTTCAAGTCCTCGGTAAGCCGACGAGCATCTTCTTTTGGGTGAGCAAATTCTTCGTCAGTGTCTTTAAACACAGTGGAAATCTTGCGAGGAAGTGGGGGAATCGCCGGGCGTTGACGCTTAGCAGCGAATCATCTAAAAACAACCAGATTGTGGTCAAATTGTCCAGGTAAACGCTCCTGGCTGTAGCGTTGGCTTCTGGTCAGTCTTGTATAAAGTACTTGAAAGCAATACTTGAGTAAAAGTATAAGTACGTTACCAGAAAATGACTTTGGTAGAAGTTAAAGTCTCCTTTTAGAATATTACTTGAGTAAAAGTCTTAAAGTATCTGATATTTACAGAACTTAAGTATCAAAAGTAATTTTCTGATATTAAATGTACTTAAGTATTAGAAGTAAAAGTAAAAAAAACTTTGATCATGAACTTTATGGCCGAAGGTGTGTAACGTTATCTTCATCACGACTGTCGTCTGGGTGGTCATCGTCTGTTACCATGGCAGCAGAGCCTGCACCAGGTGCTTCCATAACCCTATCAGTCAATAGGCCTCCTCCTCTTCTTCTTTAGTTTAGGCCTATGGTTTTTTTTTTTTGCCGCTTGGCAACAAACAGGCATCAGGTCACCAACTAGAATGGATCATGTATTGATTGATTGGCCAAACCTGCTTTCTTCCAGTGTAATACATTTCTTCTGATTTTATTTTGTAGTAACGAGTAACTAAGATACCTAGGGGAAATGTAGTGGAGTAAAAGTATACATTTTATTTAGGAAATGTAGTGGAGTAAAAGTATACATTTTATTTAGGAAATGTAGTGGAGTAGAAGTAAAAGTTTCCGGAAATATAAATAACAAAGTAAAGTACAGATACGTGAAAATTCTACTTAAGTACAGTAGTGAAGTATTTGTACTTCGTTACATTACAACACTGCTTCTGGTTTTCCTCACCTCGGCACGTCCTCAGTCCCGAGCCTGCTAATCCTTCTGGCTGGTGTAAACACGGCTGTGTATATTGTTTTCCTGAATTTTTCAATTTTATTCATATTAACAGGAGTTACAGTATCTCAGGACACTTTACAGATAGAGTAGGTCTAGACCACATTCTGTAATTTATAGGGATGCACCAAATGCAGATTTTTAGGATCCTCAGTCCATTAAAACAGTGAACACATTGATGAAGTAAAAAATGTCCACCGCCTCTAAGATAGTTAAATGTAACAACTTTATGTTGAATTCACATCGTAGGAAGGCACGTCGATCGCCAGCTGAGTGACAATTTGGTTTGGCAAATTTCCGTTAACCAGTGTTTGATGAAGGCATGTTGGGGGGGAGGGGGGGCGGTGGAATTAGAAAGCTAACGTTAGCTAACAAGCAGCAGCCGGCCGTTCGGTCGCTCCCCTCCCACTGTACGGAGACTCAGAGAGAACAGCTGACAGCCCGGGAGAGGCACCGTCTGGTTAACGCCAAGTTTTAGCTGTGACTGTCCTTCCTTTGCCGTACCTGAAGTCGCTGCATTCTGGCTGCTGTCTGGAGATTCCTTCACGCACGACTCGTATTCTTTCAGATGTTTTCATACGCAAATGTTGTAACGGCGGTCATATTGTGTGTTGTTTAGGCTCCTCGCCACCACGAGACAAATCGGCGTTGCAGATTGAACGTGTAGCGTGACTTGAACGACCTTCTTCTGACTGAAAGTTCTGCCAAACAACTTCTGCTGACCAGTTCCATTTTCTCACAGCCGACTCCATTGAACGCTCCACCTACGTAAACGCCTTCCCGTAATCAACGGCGCCGTCATTAGTCCTGAGCCCATGTGGTGATATCGCTTATAGATGAATGACGATTCTTGATGCAGTGCCGCCTGAGGGATCGGAGATCACGGTTGTTCAGCTTAGGCTTGCGCCCTTGTCCTTTACGCACTGAAATTCCTCCACATTCCTTGAATCTTTTAATTATGTTATGCACTGTTGAAGGTGAAATAAGCAAATGTCTTCCTATCTTTCTTTGAGGAACATTGTTTTTAAACATTTCAATAATTTTCTCACTTATTTGTTGGCAAACTGGCGATCCTCGGCCCATCTTTGCTCCTAAAGGACTAGACCTTTCTTGGATGCTGCTTTTGTACCAAATCATGATTACATTCACCTGTTGACATCACCTGTTTCAAATCACATCATTATTTAACCAATTTACCTGATTACTAGCCCTAAATTGCTCCTGTCCCAACCTTTTTTGGAATGTGTTGCAGGTCTGAAATGAAATTAAGTTGACCAGACAAAACATGAAATATTTTGTGTTCACATTGTCTGCAATGAAATACAAGTCAAAGTACATTTAGAAATCACTACTTTCTTTTTTTATTTGTGTTTTTCATACTGTCCCAACTTTTTCTGATTTGGGGTTGTAATTATAGCCAGTCCCTCCAGAAAAACGCGATTATGCGATCGCATAATTCAATGCATAATCAGCCAAAGTCCGCATATTTATGCGGGGGGGGGGGCGCATTTCTTCAAATACGCCGCACTTTCGCCGCATAAATTGACAATTTCCACGCAAAATATGCGGGGCTTGTATGATTTCATAATCCCCGCATTTTCGTTGCAAAAAAGTCACATATATCTCAGCAGAAAGTTGAAAAATGTTGCGTTTACTTCACACAAGAGCAGCCATTTTCCCCTGTTGCCATGGGAACATTATGAAGTGACGTAATTTTGCCTAGTGAGAACACTGTGTTGGGGGAATCACTTCTTTTCTCTTTTTCATCAAACCGCAATTTTTGCAAGTTCCCGCAATTTCATTGCATAAAACTGCATAAATATCCCGCATATTCCATCGCATTTTTTAAGAAAACGTGCCGCATAATCAAGGATTTTTGCCCGCAGCAATCACAAAAAAACTGGGACTGATTTAAAGTGCCCATATTATGAAAAAAATCACTTTTCTAGGATTTGGGGTGTTATTTTGTG
>CM042427.1:40185780-40198280 GCA_023631565.1 Gymnocephalus cernua | reverse complement strand
ATGAAGTCTCCGATCAGCTGGAAAATGCATCGTCACCAACATGAAAACGGCTGTTCTTCTTCCCTCTGTATACAAGTACACGTAAACTACTGTCAGTAACTCAACACCCTTCTGCGTTCATGCAAAACATGAACAAAGGAACCTGAATATTGTATCTCCACTTACGTATACATGCGTATGTACCTTCTGTACAGTCTCAGAAATAAAGGTACAGAAAAGTGAAAAAAGGTACAAACGCTCGTCGCTGGGGCAGTACCCCCAAGGGGAACTAACTTGTACCATATTAATGTGTACAGAGAAGTACCCGTACAGTTTGTGCCTTTTAGCTACAAATATGTACTATTGAATATGTTCCTTCAAGGGTACAAATGGCTCGTCGCTGGGGTGGTACCCCCGAGGTACAGCAATGGGTACAGAGTTGTACCCTTTTATACTGAACCTTCTGAGAGACGATTTGGTACCTTAGCAATACATTTGTACCTGAATACACTGGTACAAAAAATGTACCCCATTAGATGGTACCAATTTGTACCTTAAAGTACTTAATTGTACCCTCACTGTACCTTTATTTCTGAGAGTGTATACAGCGTATATCCTATATCCAGCGTATATGATGAATGAGTGGAGTGATCGAGGAGACATTTTACCATCACAAAAGAAGTGACATCATGTAAGAGTAATTTGGTACTTTATTCAACGATCTGAACAAAGGAGAGACCATGTGTACACACGCACGATGTGTGTACTCCATAGTGTCTAACTTAACATGAAAGTGAACAGTACTTATACATTTTGGTGGTCACAGGAAATAGCCTCCACACCTTATATGGTCGACTCTGTTACCTGACGCTTTAGTCCAGACAGAGACGATCTTAGAATAGGTGACCACATGCATGTTGTAAACAGCTCTTGTGTCCTTCACCCCATACAAGATACATTTAAACCACATGTGTCAAACTCGTGGCCCGAGGGCCAAATCCGGCCCCTCGCAGGTTTTGATCCGGCCCTCATTTCAATTTAGGTTCTCAGTAAATTTAGGCCTTCCTAGTTTTCGTCGCTTTTTCCAAAGTTTTGACACCTTTTCCAGCGGTTCATGTGCTTTTTTCCAATGCTTTAGTCAATGTCTCGCCACTTTTTCGGACGTTTTTGGCGCTTTTTCTGATGTTTTTGGCACTTTCTGATGTTTTAGTCACATTTTCAGGCAATTTTGACGTTTTTTTCGGCATTTTTCTAACTTTTATGGCGCTTTTTTCAACGTATTTGTCGCTGGCTGAGGAACTGTTTTGCCGAACTTCACGAGGCCCAAATGTATAGAAGACTACAGTATATGCAATAATACAGTCACAATAAAAGTGTTAATAAACTCTACATGTCTGGCCCTTGATGTAATTCTCATTATCCAGTGTGGCCCTTCAGGTAACTGAGTTTGACACCCTTGATTTAAACTCTGAATGCTGGGATGTCAACCTATCAATAACCAAGTACTTTTGTTTGGCTTCACAACATTAAATGCAGGTTTCATAGTTTGGCGTGCACGGGGAACGAGAAGGGGGGGGGGGGGGGGCGGCGGTAATTGACACACATTTGTAGGCATGACACGTGAAATGTCTTTAAAAGTAGCATGCTCTATGTACGCCTTCCCGTTAGCTCCCGTTGTCCGTAATTGTATAGAGTCAAAACGCCAGCTCTACGGAGAAGCCGGCCATCCTTCCCACATGTTAAAAGGTTAAAGGTTTCACACCATCACCTCTTATTGTGGAGCGTCTGTTGGCTCTCAGTCTGTCAGGCATCGAGGTGTCAGCCTTGTTAAAAGAGGCCGAGGCTGCGGAGCTAATAAGGTGCTAATCCCGAGCTACACACACACACACACACACACACACACACACACACACACACACACACACGCACACACACACCCTCCTCCACCCTGCAGAGGCTGAACACACAGGGCGAGCTGCAGAGACACACACACACGCACACACACACACACACACACAAACACACCCTCCTCCACCCGGGAGAGGCTGAGCACACAAGGCGAGCTGCAGAGACACACACACACACACACACACACACACACACACACACACACACACACACACACCCTCCTCCACCCGGGAGAGGCTGAGCACACAAGGCGAGCTGCAGAGACACACACACACACACACACACGCACGCACACACACACACACACACACACACACACACACACACACACACACACACACACACACACACACCCTCCTCCACCCGGGAGAGGCTGAGCACACAAGGCGAGCTGCAGAGACACACACGCACGCACACACACACACACACACACACACACACACTCACACACACACACACACACACACACACACACACACACACCCTCCTCCACCCTGGAGAGGCTGAGCACACAGGGCGAGCCGCAGAGAGACACACACATAACGTGGCTTATCTCCGCTCTCCAGACCGCCGCCCCAGATCAGTCCACGCGTACACATCGATGCATCTGATAAGGAATTAAGACAGAAATAAACTGTACGCGTTATCGGGGAACTCGGTACATGGCCTAATTATGATGCGGCGTGTGTGTGAGAGGATGATACGGCGGGACTGGAGTGGCAGGAGAGGGAGGGAGGGAGGGGGGGGGAGGGGACAGCTGAGCAGGGACAGTTTGTATCCTGGTGGCTCCAATAACGGCAGCGAGAGGGAGCAGTTTAAAAACGTGTGAACTGCAATACCCAGAATTCCTGAGAGGGTGACGTCAGGTAAACTGCACACAGCATGTTTGCAGGTCTTGACTAGTCACTCTGGGATGTTTATACCGAAGGGAAATAGAGGTGAGAACAAAGAAAGCTGCATTGTTGAAGCTGTTATTTATTTTAGGCAGGTCCAAGTCCCAAGTCATTAGAAAGTCCCAAAAGACAGGTACAAGTCAAGTTTCAAGTAGTTTCAGCCATAACCACTTTGAACTCACACATGCACTGACTTCACAGTCTAACCCCCACAACACCCGGACTTTCTTTTACTCACTATATACACTCTCAGAAATAAAGGTACAGAAAAGTGAAAAAAAAGGTACAAGTGCTCGTCGCTGGGGCAGTACCCTGAGGGGAACTAACTTGTACCATATTAGGCGTTTTCCCACCGGAGGGACTTTTGCACTTCTTAGAACTAAAACGTTCCTAGAACGCTTTTTTCGTCGTGTTCCCACCGGACAAATTTGGGGATTTTTTAGTTCCTCTGGTCGCATTTCTGGACTTTTTTAGCTCCTACTTCAGAGCAGGGTCTTTTCCCTTTTCCTAGGTCTACTTGATTGGTCGAAATTATAAGTCCCGCCCACTGCCAACCCAGATCTTGCAGTGCCTGTCTGTACTTGCAGACAGAGCAACAGCGGGACATTTTTAACAATTTTCACCATCTTATTCATCATTAAAGTCACTTCTGACAACGTTTTAGGCGAGAAATGAACTGTTTAGATTTCGAATATAAGCAGTCTTCCGAAAATCGTTGCCGAATTGACAATTTGAGTTGAGAAGCTCCATAAAGTGACGGGACTGCCAGCTGGTGGCGGCCCGGGATCGCTTGTTCTCTGGTCGGCCCGTCATCAAACGATACGACGATATACGTGGTTTATTCCTACTAAACACGTTGTTAACGTTGGGAAACGGTCGCGAATTTTGGTTTGTTTAGGCGCAAAAAAAAACGACTTTAAACGAGTTAAGTTTAGAAAAATATCGTTATTTGGGTTAAAATCATGGCCGTTTGTTAAGTCACTTCACTTCAGAACGTCGCGTAGTTCTGTTTGTTCCGTGAAGTGAAAAAAATAAAATAATAATAATAAAAAAACCTTGCCGTTACCTTTAATTTTCAAACTGGACAGGTTGAAATTGACAATTTGAATGTTTTTGCTTTGACGTCTCACGTCTCCTGATGTGATATACTATAACAAAAAATTGAATTGAATTGAATGTCCTCATTTTTGTGACTTTAGTCTGGCTCTATTTCTAGTTGTTTAAGTTGTATTTCTGATTCCAGCGATAGAATCAGAAGTAATAATAACTAACCATTACACATGAACGCCATAAATAACCGTAACATTTGAATTATTGGAAGCCGTTTTCATTAAATCAAATTAATCTTCGTTCATCTTTTTATCCTATATCCAAATTAAGCGTCATAATTCATTAACCTTTAGTCTGTTTATATATATATATATATTATATATTTGTTCCTTTGTTTTCGCCAGCGTAAAGTCTCGTCAGAACCCTGTTGATGCCTCTCTGGGGTCACTCCTGCGAACGGTATAATTTGTCCGAACATGTTGTGTCCAGCTACGCAGCCATCACACACCGTGAGGCAAGAGGTCACCGTGGGAAATTGTTCCGGTGTCCAGGTGCAGCGGTTATCCCTGCGGCGTAGCGGACAGACAGGACGCTCAGCTCCGCCTGGCGCTTCGATCCTCAGCTGAGGCACCTGTCCGCCCGGCCGGACTCCGGCACTGCGAGAGAAACACCCCCCCCCCCCCTTTGATCTGCCTTCAAGCTGATTCGTGAACACCAACTGATGGGGCGGCACGAAAACACCCCGGTGCCCCAGGTCCCCGGCTAAATATGTGCTTTCTTTCAGGGCAGATTCCACAACACACAGAGAGAGAGAAAGAAAGAAGGAAAGAAAGAAAGAAAGGGGGATTAAAGCCTTTAAATTCCCTCAACATAACTTTCTGCCTCTTCCTGGTTCCATGCATTGGTCATGTGAAAACAGAATTAATTTTTTTTTTGGGGGGGGTATGTTTGCGTAACAGGGTTATAAATGCACTTTTTATATTGTTTTAATTTTAATTATCATTAAATGTTTTTGTTGAGTATCTGTGATTTTTTTTCTCATTTATTATATTTGATTTATCATTATTACTATTGTATCCTCTGATGTCTTTTGTACCTCCTAAGTTGCCGTAGTTTCCGTATGTACCTCCTAAGTTTCCGTAGTTTCCGTATGTACCTCCTAAGTTGCCGTAGTTTCCATATGTACCTCCTAAGTTTCTGTAGTTTACGTATGTTCCTCCTAAGTTGCCGTAGTTTCCGTATGTACCTCCTAAGTTGCCGTAGTTTTCGTATGTTCCTCCTAAGTTGCCGTAGTTTCCGTATGTACCTCCTAAGTTGCCGTAGTTTCCATATGTACCTCCTAAGTTTCTGTAGTTTCCGTATGTACCTCCTAAGTTGCCGTAGTTTCCATATGTACCTCCTAAGTTTCTGTAGTTTACGTATGTTCCTCCTAAGTTGCCGTAGTTTCCGTATGTACCTCCTAAGTTGCCGTAGTTTACGTATGTTCCTCCTAAGTTGCCGTAGTTTCCGTATGTACCTCCTAAGTTGCCGTAGTTTTCGTATGTTCCTCCTAAGTTGCCATAGTTTCCGTATGTACCTCCTAAGTTGCCGTAGTTTCCATATGTACCTCCTAAGTTTCGGTAGTTTCCGTATGTACCTCCTAAGTTGCCGTAGTTTCCATATGTACCTCCTAAGTTTCTGTAGTTTACGTATGTACCTCCTAAGTTGCCGTAGTTTACGTATGTTCCTCCTAAGTTGCCGTTGTTTCCGTATGTACCTCCCAAGTTTCTGTAGTTTCCGTATGTTCCTCCTAAGTTTCCGTAGTTTCCGTATGTACCTCCTAAGTTGCCGTACTTTCCGTATGTACCTCCTAAGTTGCCGTAGTTTCCGTATGTACCTCCTAAGTTTCCGTAGTTTCCATATGTACCTCCTAAGTTGCCGTAGTTTCCGTATGTACCTCCTAAGTTGCCGTAGTTTCTGTATGTACCTCCTAAGTTGCCGTACTTTCCATATGTACCTCCTAAGTTGCCGTAGTTTCCGTATGTACCTCCTAAGTTGCCGTAGTTTCCGTTTGTACCTCCTAAGTTACCGTACTTTCCGTATGTACCTCCTAAGTTGCCGTAGTTTCTGTATGTACCTCCTAAGTTGCCGTACTTTCCATATGTACCTCCTAAGTTGCCGTAGTTTCCGTATGTACCTCCTAAGTTGCCGTAGTTTCCGTTTGTACCTCCTAAGTTTCTGTAGTTTCCGTATGTTCCTCCTAAGTTGCCGTAGTTTCCGTTTGTACCTCCTAAGTTGCCGTAGTTTCCATATGTACCTCCTAAGTTTCTGTGGTTTACATATGTTCCTCCTAAGTTGCCGTAGTTTCCGTATGTACCTCCTAAGTTTCTGTAGTTTCCGTAGGTTCCTCCTAAATTGCCGTAGTTTCCATATGTACCTCCTAAGTTTCTGTAGTTTCCGTATGTTCCTCCTAAGTTGCCGTAGTTTCCGTATGTACCTCCTAAGTTGCCGTAGTTTCCATATGTACCTCCTAAGTTTCTGTAGTTTACGTATGTTCCTCCTAAGTTTCCGTAGTTTCCGTATGTACCTCCTAAGTTTCCGTAGTTTCCGTATGTACCTCCTAAGTTGCCGTAGTTTCCGTATGTACCTCATAAGTTTCTGTAGTTTCCGTATGTTCCTCCTAAGTTGCCGTAGTTTCCGTATGTACCTCCTAAGTTGCCGTAGTTTCCGTATGTACCTCCTAAGTTTCCGTAGTTTCCGTATGTACCTCCTAAGTTTCCGTAGTTTCCGTATGTACCTCCTAAGTTTCTGTAGTTTCCGTATGTTCCTCCTAAGTTGCCGTAGTTTCCGTATGTACCTCCTAAGTTGCTGTAGTTTCCGTATGTACCTCCTAAGTTTCTGTAGTTTCCGTATGTTCCTCCTAAGTTGCCGTAGTTTCCGTATGTACCTCCTAAGTTGCTGTAGTTTCCGTATGTACCTCCTAAGTTGCCGTAGTTTTCGTATGTTCCTCCTAAGTTGCCGTAGTTTCCGTATGTACCTCCTAAGTTGCCGTAGTTTCCATATGTACCTCCTAAGTTTCTGTAGTTTCCGTATGTACCTCCTAAGTTGCCGTAGTTTCCATATGTACCTCCTAAGTTTCTGTAGTTTACGTATGTTCCTCCTAAGTTGCCGTAGTTTCCGTATGTACCTCCTAAGTTGCCGTAGTTTACGTATGTTCCTCCTAAGTTGCCGTAGTTTCCGTATGTACCTCCTAAGTTGCCGTAGTTTTCGTATGTTCCTCCTAAGTTGCCGTAGTTTCCGTATGTACCTCCTAAGTTGCCGTAGTTTCCATATGTACCTCCTAAGTTTCGGTAGTTTCCGTATGTACCTCCTAAGTTGCCGTAGTTTCCATATGTACCTCCTAAGTTTCTGTAGTTTACGTATGTACCTCCTAAGTTGCCGTAGTTTACGTATGTTCCTCCTAAGTTGCCGTTGTTTCCGTATGTACCTCCCAAGTTTCTGTAGTTTCCGTATGTTCCTCCTAAGTTGCCGTAGTTTCCGTATGTACCTCCTAAGTTGCCGTAGTTTCCGTATGTACCTCCTAAGTTTCCGTAGTTTCCATATGTACCTCCTAAGTTGCCGTAGTTTCCGTATGTACCTCCTAAGTTGCCGTACTTTCCGTATGTACCTCCTAAGTTGCCGTAGTTTCTGTATGTACCTCCTAAGTTGCCGTACTTTCCATATGTACCTCCTAAGTTGCCGTAGTTTCCGTATGTACCTCCTAAGTTGCCGTAGTTTCCGTTTGTACCTCCTAAGTTACCGTACTTTCCGTATGTACCTCCTAAGTTGCCGTAGTTTCTGTATGTACCTCCTAAGTTGCCGTACTTTCCGTATGTACCTCCTAAGTTGCCGTAGTTTCCGTATGTACCTCCTTAGTTGCCGTAGTTTCCGTTTGTACCTCCTAAGTTTCTGTAGTTTCCGTATGTTCCTCCTAAGTTGCCGTAGTTTCCATTTGTACCTCCTAAGTTGCCGTAGTTTCCATATGTACCTCCTAAGTTTCTGTGGTTTACATATGTTCCTCCTAAGTTGCCGTAGTTTCCGTATGTACCTCCTAAGTTTCTGTAGTTTCCGTAGGTTCCTCCTAAATTGCCGTAGTTTCCGTATGTACCTCCCAAGTTTCTGTAGTTTCCGTATGTTCCTCCTAAGTTGCCGTAGTTTCCGTATGTACCTCCTAAGTTGCCGTAGTTTCCATATGTACCTCCTAAGTTTCTGTAGTTTACGTATGTTCCTCCTAAGTTGCCGTAGTTTCCGTATGTACCTCCTAAGTTTCCGTAGTTTCCGTATGTACCTCCTAAGTTGCCGTAGTTTCCGTATGTACCTCATAAGTTTCTGTAGTTTCCGTATGTTCCTCCTAAGTTGCCGTAGTTTCCGTATGTACCTCCTAAGTTGCCGTACTTTCCGTATGTACCTCCTAAGTTGCCGTAGTTTCCGTATGTACCTCCTAAGTTGCCGTAGTTTCCGTATGTACCTCCTAAGTTTCTGTAGTTTCCGTATGTTCCTCCTAAGTTGCCGTAGTTTCCGTATGTACCTCCTAAGTTGCCGTAGTTTCCGTATGTACCTCCTAAGTTTCTGTAGTTTCCGTATGTTCCTCCTAAGTTGCCGTAGTTTCCGTATGTACCTCCTAAGTTGCTGTAGTTTCCGTATGTACCTCCTAAGTTGCTGTAGTTTCCGTATGTACCTCCTAAGTTTCTGTAGTTTCCGTATGTTCCTCCTAAGTTGCCGTAGTTTCCGTATGTACCTCCTAAGTTGCTGTAGTTTCCGTATGTACCTCCTAAGTTGCCGTAGTTTTCGTATGTTCCTCCTAAGTTGCCGTAGTTTCCGTATGTACCTCCTAAGTTGCCGTAGTTTCCATATGTACCTCCTAAGTTTCTGTAGTTTCCGTATGTACCTCCTAAGTTGCCGTAGTTTCCATATGTACCTCCTAAGTTTCTGTAGTTTACGTATGTTCCTCCTAAGTTGCCGTAGTTTCCGTATGTACCTCCTAAGTTGCCGTAGTTTACGTATGTTCCTCCTAAGTTGCCGTAGTTTCCGTATGTACCTCCTAAGTTGCCGTAGTTTTCGTATGTTCCTCCTAAGTTGCCGTAGTTTCCGTATGTACCTCCTAAGTTGCCGTAGTTTCCATATGTACCTCCTAAGTTTCGGTAGTTTCCGTATGTACCTCCTAAGTTGCCGTAGTTTCCATATGTACCTCCTAAGTTTCTGTAGTTTACGTATGTACCTCCTAAGTTGCCGTAGTTTACGTATGTTCCTCCTAAGTTGCCGTTGTTTCCGTATGTACCTCCCAAGTTTCTGTAGTTTCCGTATGTTCCTCCTAAGTTGCCGTAGTTTCCGTATGTACCTCCTAAGTTGCCGTAGTTTCCGTATGTACCTCCTAAGTTTCCGTAGTTTCCATATGTACCTCCTAAGTTGCCGTAGTTTCCGTATGTACCTCCTAAGTTGCCGTACTTTCCGTATGTACCTCCTAAGTTGCCGTAGTTTCTGTATGTACCTCCTAAGTTGCCGTACTTTCCATATGTACCTCCTAAGTTGCCGTAGTTTCCGTATGTACCTCCTAAGTTGCCGTAGTTTCCGTTTGTACCTCCTAAGTTACCGTACTTTCCGTATGTACCTCCTAAGTTGCCGTAGTTTCTGTATGTACCTCCTAAGTTGCCGTACTTTCCGTATGTACCTCCTAAGTTGCCGTAGTTTCCGTATGTACCTCCTTAGTTGCCGTAGTTTCCGTTTGTACCTCCTAAGTTTCTGTAGTTTCCGTATGTTCCTCCTAAGTTGCCGTAGTTTCCATTTGTACCTCCTAAGTTGCCGTAGTTTCCATATGTACCTCCTAAGTTTCTGTGGTTTACATATGTTCCTCCTAAGTTGCCGTAGTTTCCGTATGTACCTCCTAAGTTTCTGTAGTTTCCGTAGGTTCCTCCTAAATTGCCGTAGTTTCCGTATGTACCTCCCAAGTTTCTGTAGTTTCCGTATGTTCCTCCTAAGTTGCCGTAGTTTCCGTATGTACCTCCTAAGTTGCCGTAGTTTCCATATGTACCTCCTAAGTTTCTGTAGTTTACGTATGTTCCTCCTAAGTTGCCGTAGTTTCCGTATGTACCTCCTAAGTTTCCGTAGTTTCCGTATGTACCTCCTAAGTTGCCGTAGTTTCCGTATGTACCTCATAAGTTTCTGTAGTTTCCGTATGTTCCTCCTAAGTTGCCGTAGTTTCCGTATGTACCTCCTAAGTTGCCGTACTTTCCGTATGTACCTCCTAAGTTGCCGTAGTTTCCGTATGTACCTCCTAAGTTGCCGTAGTTTCCGTATGTACCTCCTAAGTTTCTGTAGTTTCCGTATGTTCCTCCTAAGTTGCCGTAGTTTCCGTATGTACCTCCTAAGTTGCCGTAGTTTCCGTATGTACCTCCTAAGTTTCTGTAGTTTCCGTATGTTCCTCCTAAGTTGCCGTAGTTTCCGTATGTACCTCCTAAGTTGCTGTAGTTTCCGTATGTACCTCCTAAGTTGCCGTACTTTCCGTATGTACCTCCTAAGTTGCCGTAGTTTCCGTATGTACCTCCTAAGTTGCCGTACTTTCCGTATGTACCTCCTAAGTTGCCGTAGTTTCCGTATGTACCTCCTAAGTTGCCGTAGTTTCCGTAGGTTCCTCCTAAGTTGCCGTAGTTTCCGTATGTACCTCCTAAGTTTCTGTAGTTTCCGTATGTACCTCCTAAGTTTCTGTAGTTTCCGTATGTTCCTCCTTAGTTGCCGTAGTTTCTGTATGTACCTCCTAAGTTGCTGTAGTTTCCGTATGTACCTCCTAAGTTGCCGTAGTTTCCGTATGTACCTCCTAAGTTTCCGTAGTTTCCGTATGTACCTCCTAAGTTACTGTAGTTTCCGTATGTACCTCCTAAGTTGCCGTAGTTTCCGTTTGTACCTCCTAAGTTTCCGTATGTACCTCCTAAGTTGCCCTAGTTTCCGTTTGTACCTCCTAAGTTGCCGTAGTTTCCATATGTACCTCCTAAGTTTCTGTAGTTTCCGTAGGTTCCTCCTAAGTTGCCGTAGTTTCCGTATGTACCTCCTAAGTTTCTGTAGTTTCCGTATGTACCTCCTAAGTTTCTGTAGTTTCCGTATGTTCCTCCTTAGTTGCCGTAGTTTCTGTATGTACCTCCTAAGTTGCTGTAGTTTCCGTATGTACCTCCTAAGTTGCCGTAGTTTCCGTATGTACCTCCTAAGTTTACGTAGTTTCCGTATGTACCTCCTAAGTTACTGTAGTTTCCGTATGTACCTCCTAAGTTGCCGTAGTTTCCGTTTGTACCTCCTAAGTTTCCGTATGTACCTCCTAAGTTGCCCTAGTTTCCGTTTGTACCTCCTAAGTTGTCGTAGTTTCTGTATGTACCGCCTAAGTTGCCGTAGTTTCCGTATGTTCCTCCTAAGTTGCCGTAGTTTCCGTATGTTCCTCCTAAGTTGCCGTAGTTTCTGTATGTACCTCCTAAGTTGCCGTAGTTTCCGTATGTACCTCCTAAGTTTCCGCAGTTTCCGTATGTTCCTCCTAAGTTGCCGTAGTTTCCGTATGTACCCCCTAAGTTGCCGTAGTTTCCGTATGTTCCTCCTAAGTTTCCGTATGTACCTCCTGAGTTGCCGTAGTTTCTGTATGTTCCTCTTAAGTTGTCGCAGTTTCCGTATATTCCTCCTAAGTTTCTGTAGTTTCCGCATGTACCTCCTAAGTTGCCGTAGTTTCCGTTTGTACCTCCTAAGTTATGTTAAAAAACCTCATAAAGTGAAATGTTCATGCCATGGGACCTTTAAACCAGGCAGGCGCGAGGCCCCCAGAGGCACGAGGCCCTGTGCGGTCGCACACTTGGCACTGCCCATGCGACGGTTCTGGGTTAGCCAATGAGAACAGAGCAGTTCTGCCCAATGGAAAAGCAAAAGGCATCTGTAGGAGAGCTTGACAGACTTCATGAGACACAAGAGGTGGACTTAGCCCGACTGCAGAGAAGTGGATTATATATGTCAGGAGTCAAGTGACATTTTTGTTGACATCTTTGTACTTTTCCAGAGTGAAAACTCAAAGCAAACTACACTACGAGCTTTTATTCCAAGTGTTTGATACTCAACAGCTGTGAGATTTTGGATGGAGTATCACTTTAAGAAAAGAAATTGCTTGACTGCCTTTGGAGAGCAGGAGGATAATAGGGTCCTGGGTGTGTTTGTTTGTGCCCTCGACCTGATCGGCATGTGATGAGCGGGGAGGTCTGCAGGCCTAATTGGCCTCTTTAAATGGAAGAATGTCAAGCAAGCATGACGCGTCGATGAGCTGGTAGCACCCCCCCACAACCTCCTGCTCTTTCTTTTTTTTTATCATCACTTTATGGAAGTAAACCACTCCAATTAGCGGCAGGGCAGCCATGGAAATAATAATGACCATAAATTGGATGGTCATTGGAAGAATTTAATAAGTTAAAGTATGCAATGTACTTTCAAAGTAATTTACATGTCTGGAGCTCTGAACTTTGTTTCTGTGGAGAGTTTCTAATAACATAATAATGTTAATGATGTCAATGGTGTCAGAGTTTGCGACATGGATGGAAAGAAACAAAGTACTTTAAAGGTCCGGTGTGTAACGTGTTTAGTTGTTTAATATCAAAATCTGTGTTGCCCGTTCACAAACGTGTCCTTTTTCATGAA
>CM042427.1:39960780-40183280 GCA_023631565.1 Gymnocephalus cernua | reverse complement strand
CAGAGCGATGCCTGCAGGTGTCAATCTGTGTCGAAAGCTGCTCGTCCAGAAAGACAAAAAAAAAAAAAAAAAAATGTGGCTCTTTTAAAGAAGAAGACGAAAAAAAGGGGGAGGGGAGTCCCTGACACTTCAAAGGAGTTTTCTTAGCCGTTCGCCTCCCTCCGACGGCGAGGTCACCGTCAACTCTCGACGAGTCGCGGCTCTGTCGTTGGGTTCAGAGGAGCAGGAGGAGGAGGGATCCTTCTGTCGGCTGCTTGTGTGGGGAGCGTTTGGAGGCGGTGGAGGGGGCGCCGCGGCTGTCGTCGGTGAAAATCAAACAGAGCCCAATTAAACTGATTCTAACATGCCAGTGGTCACGAGGAGGAGGAGGAGGAGGAGGAGGAGGCTCACCTGCATGGACTGTTGGAGGACATGCCTCTGCCTATACCGCGACTCCAGGGACGCTAATTGCCCCGACCGAGAAGCCTTGGGAATCTGCCGCTTCGATGCGCTAACGGCCTGTTGAGGACAAATTCCCATTTTTTTCAGTGACAGCTCACTAAACAAATTCAAAAATCATCAGGTCTTACGCCGCCTTCACATTGGCAGTTGAAATCAGCTCCGTAATACGCAATACGCCCCCCCCAGCAGACAAAAAAAAAGCAGCTAGCTGACGTTAGCTAGCGCAACTAGCTAGCTAGTTAGCGTTGATTAGCTAATGCAAGCAATTGTATTAACTGCCCCAATAACGTTAGCTAGGAAATCATGAAAATTAAAAAAATTACATGACAACATAGCGTTATGAAATCATTATTTATTTTATTAAAAGTTAAGAATTCAGATTTGTTTATCATTACCATAGCAACGCTAACTTCCGCTCAAATTGTCGGACAGAAACCGTCCGTTGTCTGTCGCAAGAGCGTAATTTTTTTAACGCATCCGTATGACCAACGGACACGATTTGTTCCGTACCGCACTCGTTCGGACCCGGTTCGGACCCGGTTCGGACCCGTTCGCATGCGGTCTGAATCTCCACAGGAAATGAACGACTTCCGGTCGTTTCGAAGCCATATCGGAGCTGATTTCAACTGCCAATGTGAAGGCGGCGTTAGAGTCAAAGTTACTCACTTGAATGAATAAATGAATGTCGATGAAATGATTTTGCCTCGTGTCTCGTTTCTTTGTGCAGCTTCAAATGTCGAAGGAAGCCAGAAGTTGTCTCGCGCCTCCGTATGTCATTTTCAACTCACATTTTGCATTCTGCAGTCCGGTTTTTGTTGACCACCACACAAGGCCGTGCACTGTAACGCTTGTGATGTAACTGTACAGCTAAAATATCAGAGTATCTTACTGTTTTACAGTCCCTCCAGAAAAACGCGGAGATTTTTTGTGATTGTTGCGGGCAAAAATCCTTGATTATGCGACACGTTTTTTTAAAAAATGCGATGGAATATGCGGAATATTTATGCCATTTTATGCGATGAAATTGCGGGAACTTGCAAAAATTGCGGTTTGATGAAACAGAGAAAACAAAGTGATTCCCCCCCAACACCGTGTTCTCGCTAGGCGAAATTACATCACTTCATAACGTTCCCATGGCAACAGGGGAAAATGGCTGCTCCTGTGTGAAGTAAACGCAACATTTTTCAACTTTCTGCTGAGATATATGTGACTTTTGGATCATGATTATGATTATGAAATCATGCAAGCCCTGCATATGTTGTGCGGAAATCGGCAATTTATGCGGCGAAAGTGCGGCGTATTTGAAAAAATGCGGCCCCCCGCATAAATATGCGGACTTTGGCTGAGTTTTTCTGGAGGAACTGGTTTTAATGTGATACAGGATCCTACTGTGATAATACATATATAACAGCGCTATCTGCGATTGTTACAGATTACAGGTATTTACTGTTCATACCAATGCATCTTGGGAAAATAAAGGAAAAGGCGGGAACTACACTGCTGCCAGTATATATATATATATATATATATATATATATATATATATATATATATATATATATATATATATATATATATATATATATATATATACATATATAGTCCAAGTTGAGTTGCAAGTCTTTTCTGATTTCCTTCAGTAGAGTCTAAAGGCATGACCTTTATGCATCCAAAAGCTGCATCTCATGTCCCTTAAATTGACTCCTTGACTCCTCCACTTGCGTCTTGGTCCCTCCCACCGAGGAGGCACCGGGAGAGACGCGAGGAAATCACGGGAGGAACCGAGCAAATGTGTTTTCAGAGGGATGAGACGTCCTTTTCCTCTGAAGCACAACATGAATTTGTCAGCTGTTAGGGCCGAGTTAGCAACTCCTCCAGCTTCACGCCTTCCAGGAAGGCTGCTCCCCGTCTCCTCGCCTATAGCTCCTCGATGATCGCTCCTCGGGGCAGAAATAAGAGCTGTGAGACGACCTTCACCGAGGAGGGACAGAACAACTTCCCGGTTCAGTCGAGGAGCCGAGGACTCGAGGAGCTGTCAGATAAGCGACGGGAGATTCAGCTCAAATCACATGACTTGAGTCCACACCTCTGCTAACTTCCTGGTGGATCCTTTAAAGACGCCCTGCCACACGTATTCCATGACTTTGTGGTAATGTCTGAAGTTCTACCACGGACTCTGTAACCTTGTTTTGTGGAGAAAATGCCTTGGTTACCTTGTTTCAAGCCATTCTAGCGCGGTACAGAAAGCCTGCAGGAGATTTGTGCCAGTTCTCATTAATATTCAGCGAGCTAAGCTGCTTGTACTCTGATTGACTAACAGCTAGCCAATAAGAGCCTGGCTATCAGCATGCTTTACCCAGCTCAGCTGGACGAGCTCATGAATATTAATGAGCTCAGCCAACATGACGTCAGACTGACCAGCTTTTGGAATCGGCCTGATTTCTCCTCTTATTTCTTTCCAGTGACTAGAACTGACAGAGGAGGCAGCAGTTCATTTACACATTCACCACGTAACACACACAAACACACACACACACACACACACACACACACACATATGGACCTCACACATTTAAAATATGACAGGGCACCTTTAATAATACGTCATCCTTGCAGCACTGTACATCCATTAAAAGAACAAATAAGTAAGTGTGATCAGTGAAGAGAGAAACTCAAAACTGCATCATGAGAAAATCCAAAAGAAGTCAAAATAAAGTGTAAAAATCATCAAAATAATCATGTTTTTAATTTCCACTACTATGAATAAAACCTGCGTGTCACCCACGCTGAGAGCTCTGACAGGTAACAGATGGTTGAAGAATCCAAAGTCTCTGACGCTCCTTCATTCCTTCACACAGAAACAGAAGGAGGAGTCATCTTTTGCTCCAAACGTCAGTCCCCTAATTAACAATTTTCTGCGAGCGGGGAGCCTTGACATCACACAGGAGTCCATCTCTGGCGTCGGTATAGATTATGGAGCCCACCTACGGGGAGTGGTCGCCAAACAGTACAAAACAATTAACGCTACTGCCAACCCAGCTATCAAAGGCTCGCGTTAGAAAACAGTGAGCCACGCATGGCTGGAGCGACAGCGAGAAATGAGTGCAGTCACATCAAAAAGCAGCGGAGCATGAGTCTGATTTAGCACAAAAGGCTCCAATTAGCACGTTAACAGCACATGGCGGGGCAACTCCCTCGCTGCGCTTGTTTTGGGACACGCAAGAGAGCCGAGTTTGGACTGATTCTTCACATACGGACAGCTCATCCACGGAAACGTCAGTCATCAGCTGAGCTCAACTTGGCGGCCGTTCACGCGGCAATGCTTTCGACATAATACGCAAAAGTATTTTTTATATTTTGGCCGACTGTAGTCATGCTGTCACCAGACCGAGCTCAGTCTGAACATCAGTCTGGGGAGTCTGCTCTGTGTTTTCTACTTCACAAGAGGCGGGACCAACGGGCGTAGTTCAAATGACTCTGTACGCAACTGGATAGTCCTTCAACCAATCAGAGCGACGATCCGGGTGACGTAGCGGCGACAGCGGCCGTCAACGGTTCAAATACGCCGCACTTTCGCCGCATAAATTGCAGATTTCCGCGCAAAATATGCGGGGCTTGCATGGTTTCATAATCCCCACATTTTCGTTGCAAAAAAGTCACATATATCTCAGCAGAAAGTTGAAAAATGTTGCGTTTACTTCACACAAGAGCAGCCATTTTCCCCTGTTGCCATGGGAACGTTATGAAGTGATGTAATTGCGCCTAGTGAGAACACAGTGTTGGGGTAATCACTTTGTTTTTCTCTTTTTCATCAAACTGCAGTTTTTGCAAGTTCCCGCATTTTCATCGCATAAAATTGCATAAATATCCCGCATATTCCATCGCATTTTTTAAGAAAACGTTTCGCATAATCAAGGATTTCTGCCCTCAACAATCACAAATAAACTCTGTGTTCTTCTGGAGGGACTACCTAATTGCCCCAAAATAACACGGATAGTTCCATACACGATTATACATCAACATACGCGCCTCTGATCTGAACTATTAGTCAAATGTTAGGTATAATTTAATAGGAATCAGGATTACTGACCATTAAATCTAAAAATAAGAAAATTTGAGTCTGTTTGGGGGCCCATGGCTAAGTACAGTTCTAAGTTAAGGTCACTAGAGGAAGAAGGATTATAAGGTTAATAATTTAATTAATAATTCATAATTTAAATGGATCTGTAGACCCACAGATTATCAACCCTTGTACCATCTGTACCATTGCTGCTGTGCTTAAAACGACAAGAGAGGGATTTATCTTTTATTTATTTACTTTTCATTATTTTTTTATTTATTTACATTTCATTTCTTCTTTCTTCTGTATGTACCTGCATAAATATGTACATACGTGCGTACGTATGACCTACATATTCATCTAATTTCATAAGTGTACAAATCATTTCTGCTGGTAAACTTGATGTGGGAGTTGGGGTTGGGGGTGAAAATGTAAAAAAAAAAAAAGCCCTTTTGTTTATAGTAACATTTCCTGTGAAAATCATTAAAAGATATAAAAAAAAATACAAAAAAATACAAAGAAATACAAAAATAAGTGTAAAACTAGTGGTTATAAGTTGGAATGAAGTTGGCTAAGAAGATGTATGACAGAATTGGGTAATAGTTTATACTTCATGCTTCACGTATGTGCAGAACAGACCAGACAACACACGTGTTGAAGGCTCAAAGGCTGCCGGCTGTCGCCCCCTGTTGGCCGTCCTCACGCATGTTTTTGAACCGTTGATGTGATGAGCAGATGGGAAATCATCCCGCTTTGCCCAAAAATGGTGCAAAGAAGCTTTGAGTCCTGACTCGCAGACAGAGGCGAAAGGTGAGACGGCTGAAACGCCAACAGAGAGACATTGATGATGCTGAATCCGTGTCTCCAGAGACCGGACAGGAAGTGATGCGGGGTGTTTTCAGTGCGTGCAAACGGCTCCTTCTGTGGGGAAAAGAAAAAGAGGGTTGTGTAAATACACAGGGAGTTTGACCGCAGGGCAGAGAGGGCACAATCCCCCCCCTGCACCCCCCCACACACACACACCCCTCTCCTGCAGGGAAGTAAAAGCATGTTATTGAGAGGATGATGGTAGTATTTGAAGAGGGTTTGGATACATCATGAAGGGTTTTCGGTGGGCGTTGTGTCCGAAGGTGTAAAAAAAAAATGGCAAAGCATATCATGTCAAAACAACTGTAAGCCTGATGTACGTCTTTGATCAACGTGATCTCGTGGGATAAACACAAAATGGCACTTTTAACTAGTTAGGAATGTCCTCGATTAAATAAATTCTTAGGCTGTGTTCACACTCAGCGTCTTTTTTTGACAAGAAAAAGTTGACTAGGGCGCTTTTGTACTACAAAAAAAAAAAAAGCTGCCAGAGTTTTTATTGCAAAAAGCAGCAGAAAGCTACAGTATCAGTATCCTAGGTATAGAGCGCTATCTACTAATAAGTATCAGCACGAAAATTTACTTAAAGTATTAAAAGTAAAAGTACGCAATTGCAGAAAAATCCTCCCAAACTGTAAAGTGATCCAACCAGCTGTGTGTTTAACGGTCTGATCATCTCAGCTGGACTTGTAGTCGTTATATTGTCGGCTAGTTTACTTTAGAATAAAACATCAGATTTTATAAACTACATGTGTTTTGTGTGCAGTAATCTGAACGTGTAAAGTAACTAGTAACTAAAGCTGTAACAGATGAACATAGTGGAGTAAAAAGTACAATATTTCTCTCTGAAATGTAGCGGAGTAGAAAGTAGAAAGTGGCAGGAAAAGAAAAAGACTACAAGTAAAGTACAAGTACCTCAACATTTGGTGGAGTCAATGTACTTAGTTACATTCCAGCGTTGGTGTGAACATAACCTTAGTCGATTAAAACTCAGTTACCTTCTGAGGTCTGGGGGCATTTTCAGATATCTTCTTGAATATCTCCTTTTAAAAGTATTTACATATAACTGATCCCCGTGTGCTACGTGTCAAAATGTTCACAACAAACTCAGCTTTTTGCGTCGTGACGCCCCAAATTGTTCTAGGTAGAGCAATGTAGTAATGTAATTTGGCGCTAAAGTGTAAAATATTTCTCAAAACTCCTGTGAAAACATACCTACGCTCCACTGTTTTGGTGCTTGAATTGAGTGTGAGTGAATGAAATAGTAAATAAATGTCTAAAATGACATATTTTAATATTGCCTTTTTGAGTAGGAGTGTGCGTCTTTTTTGTCCTCGGAGGGTTAAATAAAACTACTTTTGTTTTAAATGACTGTAAGCTGAATATCTTTGGGGTTTTCTAGCAAAAGTGTCCAGAAAAATAAAGTAAAATCATGTCAATACTTCGACTCAGTCGAAGTGAAATAAGTTGATCGGGTTGTTTAACCGATAATTCAAATCGACAGAAAATGAATCTGCAAATATAAGTTGTTAAATCATTTTGTGATTTTTTTTTTCTGGAAATCTCTGGTTCCAGCTTCACCAGTTGTGAGGATTTGTTGTTTTTCTTTGTTTTATCTGCCAGTAAACTGGATTTATTTGGGTTTTAAGTCTGCTGGTAAACATTTAGAGGTTAAAGAAGGTCTTGAGCGTGATTTGTGGTCATGCGGAGGCTCCACACAGAGCTTTCTCCGTCGCCTATACGTAAGTGGCCTGAAGTTTATACTTGCGTGTTGGTGTGTGTGTCGATCTCTTAGCAGGGCTGGCTGGTGTGTGTGTGTGTGTGTGTGTGTGTGTGTGTGTGTGTGTGTGTGTGTGTGTGTGTGTGTGTGTGTGTGTGAAGTGAGAGAGTGACATAGATTGTCTTCGGAACGAGTAGTGACTCTAGAGTCATAGTGAGAGAATCAAAGTGTCTCCTCTGTTCTTTCTGACCACGGTGGGAAACCTGCAGCAGGAGAAGTTAACCCTCTCCTTGATTTCATGTTGTTGATGGAGAAGGAGAACCAGGAAATGAGTTGGGGGGGGGGGGGGGGGGGTGTAACGATAGCAAGCCACGGGCCGAGCGGCGTGCGTTGCCGCGACGTGTAGTTACATTTTTCGAGAGGGGCACGTCAGGCTACGGTGTAGGGTCCGTTGTCTCCACGTACACTCTCAGAAATGAAGGTACAGTGAGGGTACAATTAAGTACTATATGGTACAAATTTCACAAATGTGCCAGCAATGGTACAAACATGTCTCCAGCTGAGTGCCAAAAAGTACCTTTCCAATGAAAAGGGTACACAATGAAATATGCATGGCGACAGGTACATATAGGTACCGCCTTTGAAAAGGTACATTGTCACATATTAAGTTATAGTTAAGGTACAACATTCGCAAATGTACCATTAAAGGTCCTATCGTGTTCCCATGGGGTACTAAGAAGTACCTTTCGGGTACAAATCCTGTAGGGTACAAAAAAGTACCTTATTCAAGTCAAAGGGTACACTTCCTGTGGGGTACTAAGAAGTACATTTAAAGTGACAGGGTACACAATCCTCTCACAACATGTTAGTCCTATAGAGCATTTAGGTCCATTATTGTCCCCAGGGGTACACATTTGCTCCCAACGGGTACAAACTGTACCCTTGTAAAGGGGTACAATAGGTGTACCTTTGAGGGTACTGCCCCAGTGACGAGCTGTTGGACACCTTAAGGTACAAATTTTGCACATTATTTCTGATAGTGTACCTACGTACAAGGGCCTTTCTATCCATTTTATTTCTATGTTTGTTACATAAAGTCAGTCAATGTAAATAATTTAACATTGACTTTTGGGTTTCCCCTCCTCCCGTGGCGAATTGTCTCGCTCTTTATAGGCTACGACATCACAATATAAGTCAGGCGACTAGATGGCGTGAAAACACACGTGGAAAAGAAAAACCTGACTTGTTTGGTAATCCCACGCCGCTGTCTAAAAACATCACTTCACTCCAACATGAAGTCTCCTTAAATCTGAAAATCCAACACATGCTGTCGTCGTGTCTCTCCACTCACATAGCAGCTGATGACGGCGGTGATCGTATTGCATCATGGGCTGGCGTGCTGGGGGGGTGGGGGTTGCGGGGGGGGGGGGGGGGGGTGACCTCATCATCGTAGTGTTTATGGATCACTGGGCCGCTGGCCTTGATTTCTGTTATTGAATTATGGGGAATTCATTCTTTTTATTGAAGGAGTGGCTTTCTCCAAATCCAATAAGACAGTCAGCAGTCCTTGGTCAGAAGGCCCTCGCCATTCAGAGGCAGCAGCAATGTCATCCTCCGCCGATAACATCGGGCGGGAACAAAAAAGCAGCGAATTTTTGTTTCTAAATATTGACAAAAAAACAACAAAAGGTTAGAAGAGATTAGAAACCGATTTCTTTGTTGTTGTTTTTTAGACTGCTTGGCAGCGTTATATTCATGACCACCTACACCGAGACCGAGTGATGTTGTTCACTTTTACTCACAACATGCTAACCGGCAACATAGGATTCCATTCACTAAGCTAAGCTAACTAGCGGCGGCGCTGCCGGTGTTGCACCGGACTAACACAATGCACGCACAAAAAATGTGTTGGCCCACCTATCTACAGCTAGAGGAGACCCCAACTATCTACAGCTAGAGGAGACCCCACCTATCTACAGCTAGAGTAGACCCCACCTATCTACAGCTAGAGGAGACCCCACCTATCTACAGCTAGAGGAGACCCCACCTATCTACAGCTAGGGGAGACCCCACCTATCTACAGCTAGGGGAGACCCCACCTATCTACAGCTACAGGAGACCCCACCTATCTACAGCTAGAGGAGACCCCACCTATCTACAGCTAGAGGAGACCCCACCTATCTACAGCTAGAGGAGACCCCACCTATCTACAGCTAGGGGAGACCTCACCTATCTACAGCTAGAGGAGACCCCACCTATCTACAGCTAGAGGAGACCCCACCTATCTACAGCTAGAGGAGACCTCACCTATCTACAGCTAGAGGAGACCCCACCTATCTACAGCTAGAGGAGACCCCACCTATCTACAGCTAGAGGAGACCCCACCTATCTACAGCTAGAGGAGACCCCACCTATCTACAGCTAGAGGAGACCCCACCTATCTACAGCTAGAGGAGACCCCACCTATCTACAGCTAGAGGAGACCCCACCTATCTACAGCTAGGGGAGACCCCACCTATCTACAGCTAGAGGAGACCCCACCTATCTACAGCTAGAGGAGACCCCACCTATCCACAGCTAGAGGAGACCCGGCGCATTTGAAAAATGACGCCAAGGGATCGCGACCACGCGTCAGTATTTGACGAGTTGGGAGTGACAGTGTGTCGGTTCAACGCATTCTCATGAACGGGTTCGTACGATATCCATATACGAAAATGTATGCACACCAATTTGTATGATATCCTACGAAATTAGGCAACCATGCACCGGCTGCTCACGTGACGCCCGCTACGGAGCTCCGTAAGCTGTGAGTCGTATCAGCGGCCGTCGGTAGTTGACTTTAGCTGACAGAAGGTGACTGTGAGCCGGCTACAGGGCACCGTGAGAAGACGGCCCTTTCAGCAGCCGTGGCAATTGACTTTAGCCAAGAAAAAGTGACAACAGTTAACAACGGTTTGCAGTCCCACCAGAAAAACGCGATTGTGCGATCGCATAATTCAATGCATAATCAGCCAAAGTCCGCATATTTATGCGGGGGGCCGCATTTTTTTCAAATACGCCGCATTTTCGCCGCATAAATTGCCTATTTACGCGCAAAATATGCGGGGCTTGCATGATTTCATAATCCCCGCATTTTTCGTTGCAAAAAAGTCACATATATCTCAGCAGAAAGATGAAAAATGTTGCGTTAACTTCACACAAGAGCAGCCATTTTCCCCTGTTGCCATGGGAACGTTAGGAAGTGACGTAATTTCGCCTACTGAGAACACGGTGTGGGGGGGGAATCACTTTGTTTTCTCTTTTTCATCAAACTGCAATTTCTGCAAGTTCCGGCAATTTCATCGCATAAAATTGCATAAATATCCCGCATATTCCATCACATTTTTTAAGAAAACGTGCCGCATAATCAAGGATTTTTGCCCGCAACAATCACAAAAAAACTCTTTCTTTGTTTTTCTGGAGGGACTGTACAGGGCACCGGGAGAAGACGGCCCTTTCAGCAGCCGTGGAAGTTGCCTTTAGCCAAGAAAAAATGACAACAGTCATGTTTAGGCACCAAAATGACGTGTTAAGATTAGGAACGAACACGCAGTTCCCGGGTGAAAGTCTTTTGGTTTCCCCTGGAGGCAAACTCCGCTCCCCGGGTTGAAAGCGTTGTGTTTCATGCTCCAATCATTCCCCGACTTCCTCCCTATACGGTCCAGAGTGTTCTTATACAGCAGCAGTCAACGTGGTGCATATACAGCAATCAATACGTGGAATACAGCGCTTTACTTTTCAAAGCTATATGGCATATGTACGAACGCTTCATGAGAACAGGTTGGTTGCTTCGTGTCTGTTTGTTTTGGGGAGTTTTGGAGCCAAGAATCTCAGAATGCAGCTCGAAAGTAAAGTTATAACCTAGATGTATTGTTGGAGTGTGAGAAATACATAGTGATATAACAGTATTATGCTGCGTTCCAGACACAATTTTTAGCCCGTAAGTTACGACTTCAAGTCACGACTCACGACTTGGTAGCGTTCCAAGCAAAGTCACGAGCTGGCTAGCTAAACACTGTGCAGTTGGCAGGGTTCAGGTTAGGCTACCTAACGTTAATGTTAGCTAGCGGCTACCTAATGTTAATGTTAGCTAGCGGCTACCTAACGTTAATGTTAGCTAGTGGCTACCTAATGTTGATGTTAGCTAGCGGCTACCTAACGTTAATGTTAGCTAGCGGCTACCTAACGTTGATGTTAGCTAGCGGCTACCTAATGTTGATGTTAGCTAGCGGCTACCTAACGTTAATGTTAGCTAGCGGCTACCTAATGTTGATGTTAGCTAGCGGCTACCTAATGTTGATGTTAGCTAGCGGCTACCTAACGTTAATGTTAGCTAGCGGCTACCTAATGTTGATGTTAGCTAGCACTAGCTAATACTAGTGATTTCTAGTCAGCAACATATTTTGGGCTTTATTTAATAAACATAACCTGTAGTAGTACACAGTCGTATGCGTATTGTTTTGATTACAATGTGCGGAATTACTTTACGTTGCCTGTTTATGTCTATTTCTCACCGTTAATCACCGGCGTCTGTGCAGCATCAACAGGGGTCGCCATTGTTGTTTATGTGTGTGTGACGTCAAAAACTGTAACTGGGAGAACAACGATCTGGAACGAGTTCACGGGTAGTAAGTTACGGGTTGGACCGACGTTCCAGGGCGCTTTCACGGGTAGAAGGTTGTGAAAACACGGGTTACGGGTCGCCTGGAACGCAGCATTACATCCCCAAAACTTACACGTAACATCATTGAATCAGATTTAATTTGGTTTCTCATAGTTCTACAAGTGTGGTCCATTGTTTGCAACCATTCTGCTGAAATGTGTTGGTCTAGTTTATGAGTTTTCTCTAAGTATTAACCATAATAATACATGTTTTTAAACTTGTTTTTAACTTTTTTTTGTATTTTGTTTTGCTACAGATATATCTTTCACCATTTCTCTCTGTCCATCTCTCTCTAACAGGTTTTGTCTTTGTGTGTTTTCTGTGTTGCAGTGTATGAGCTGAGTTTCCTCACTGCTGTCAAGTTTTGATCATCAGTGAGAGGAACGATCTTCATCTGCTTCCCACGCAGCCATCCGGTCCTCCTATTAGTATTTCAACATTTTTATGAAATAAATGTTAATGTTATTGAAAAATAATTCTTAAAGTTGTATATATGAATAAAACATTCTTTATGAAGAACATTGTTTGGTTTGCAGTTTGATTTGTAATGTCATTCTGAAGTATAATTCAATAACAATATGAGTAATATTTTAGATTATTATATAATTAAAATATATATTATCACAATTTGTAATAAAAGCAGTTAATATATCACTGCTGTAGATATCACAGTACAATACAATTTCAGGAAATACAGTAAAATACTGCTTTATAGTACTACAGTTTTGTCCTTTATACTGTAAATTGCTTTACAGTACAATTACAGTAGTTTATTGTAAATCAAAAAGTTACTGGCAATCGTGCTGCCTGTAAATCACTGTAAATATACAAGGAAATCGTTTACAGTGTATTTTTGAATATTGCGGTGAAAACACAAATCGTTATGCCTAAAAGATATAAATGAACTGGCCACAGAACAAAGCGAGGAGGCTTTGGGTGGAAACTAAAATCCTCTAGATGAACTTTACGCAACTCAACCTGCGTGAGCCGCTTCGTGAAATGTAAACCGATTCGGCAGGAAAAGGTCGTTCCATATCTCCGCGAGCAGACGGAGGGAAGGGGAGCAGTCGCTTAATTAAAATGTGATAATAGGCAGTTCGGTTCACGAGGAGGCTAAAGCTCGGTGGGTTAAAGGTGCAGTGTAGTGTGTGTTCCTCTGGACGTCTTCGGCCCCTGGAGCAGGATTGATCTTTGGCTCGCACAGGAGAGCCCCGGCCTCCGCTGGGCTTAAGGGCCACACACCTGTGCATGCATCGGGGCCGGATAAGCCCAGATTAAGCTAAAGTTACCAGCTCTCTCCCTGCAATGTCATTCAAAACCTCAACGACAACCGCGCCGCGGACAAAGCGCCTTTTGGGCTGTCCTAATAAACGCCATTAGCTTCGAGACATCAAACATGGAGGATTATGGGATTTTCTAGCCCCGAGAAAGAAAAAAAAATGGAGGGTCTGGGGGACTCCCTCGCTCAGCCGTCCTTTCTCTGCAGAGATTACGCTACAATTTGTTTTCCTTTTTTTCCTCTCCGCCATTTTGTATGTCCCTCCTCCTCTTGCAGATTCCACACACACACACACACACACACAAAAAAGTGTTACAGTAATCCCCTGCAGATGAAACTAAGAGTGCCGTAAAGAAAGGAAGATTACACAGGGCTTTGTAAATTGTTTCTATACACATGTGCATGGGTATGTGGGACATCTGTAGGGACTTAACACTGAGAACTGAACACACACACACACACACACACACACACGCACACACACACACACACACACACAGTGCATGGCACTATCTTTGTGGGGACTGTCATTGACATAATTAATAAGAATCTTAGCTCCTTTTACCCTCACCTTAACCATCACAACTAAGTGCCTAACCTTAACCCTTACCCTCACCTTAACCATCACAACTAAATGCCTAACCTTAACCCTTACCCTCACCTTAACCATCACAACTAAATGCCTAACCTTAACCCTTACCCTCACCTTAACCATAACCTAATTCTATCCCTAATCCTAAAACCAAGTCTTAACCCTCAAACAGCCCTTTAACCATGTGGGGTCCGGCATTTTTGCCCCACAAAGCTGTCCGGACCCCACAAGTATACTGTACTCCTGGTTTTTGGACCCCATGAATGTAGTTAAACAAGAACACACACACACACACACACACACACACACACACACACACACACACACACACACACACACACACACACACATCAGCTATTTTTACTCCACTGTTGCTGACAGGGTTTAGCTTCGCAGAAACTGAAGTCAAGGAGTGGATACAAAGTGAAATCTGATCAAAAAAAGACAATGAGCGATGTTTGCTGCCGTTCTGCAGAACTGTGTCCAGGGGAACCAGTGATGGAGTCATTTTAGGTCACGTAATAGACAACTACATGCAGCATTTAAAAGACAGTTTGTTTTTTCTTCCAATATGATGCATTTTTATTCATTCATTTATTTATTGTCATATCCTCAACCATTACAGAGGGTCTCTCGCTCCCTCTAGCAATGCTCATTAAATATGTATAAAAAGAAAAAGCATGCAGGTAAGAATGAGAATCCAAGACATCAAACAGTTAAAATATACCATATATGAAATATAAAATAATATATTTGTTGCAGACAAAATGAACAGTAATTGAATAAACTGAAATAAAACAACTAAACAGTAATGCAAACAGGAATGTGATGAATGTATGTGTAATGAGAAGTTACGACTATATTGGTCGATTATGCAAGCAAGGGGTGTGTTTTGATCATGCACAACAAAATAAAACATGCAATAATTAAATCCTCCTTCCAAAACCACCATGGATATAGAGCCAGCCATGCAAAAGCACTTATTTATCAACTTCAATATCCGATGGAAAATAATCTCAGAATGAAATAACACAACGTGGCGTCGACATCAAACACGGCGCTTTCAAGCCGGAGAGACGAGTTTACTTCGCGGCCAAAATCAAAATACTTTCACCCAGGAAACGCTTGTTCATTCCTCAGGAGAGTTTCAATCCAAACTACGATCTTTCTCCTAAACTTAACGAGTCGTTTTGGTGCCTAAACTAAACTGTCATCGCCGCATGACGCTCGCTTTTTCTGTCTAAACTCCACCGCCATCCACGGCCCCTGAAAGCACCGTCATCTGGCGGTGCCTGTAGCCGCCTCACAGTCACCTATTGGTGGCTAAACAACCGCCGCCGGTAGCCGGCGTCCCGGAGCTCTGTAGCGGCTAAATACAACCAGCAGCTGCTGCTCAGACTTTATCCTTCTACCACAGTATAGACTGTTCACTTTACAGCGCTGTACTTAGTTTAAAGTGCCCATATTATGAAAAAAAATCACTTTTCCTGGGATTTGGGGTGTTATTTTGTGTCTCTGGTGCTTCTACACGCATACAAACTTGGAAAATAATCTATCCATGTTGTTCTGAGTGAGATACGGTTTCTGAATGATTCCTGCCTTCAGTCTCCGGGTGAGCTGGTCAAAATCTGCACGGTTTGTTACGTAACTAGCCGAAACGACGGGCTAAACACAACCGTTAGCATGCTAGCGCTAGCGTTAGCATGCTAGCTCGTTCTCAACGGCAAAGCACTGCTACAACACACACAAGTTCACCATAATCTCCAAAAGAAGTACTTCCATGTGCGCCCTCCTTTGGAAGAAGTCTCCCGGCTAATCCTGCCTTGTAACTGACCAAGGCTGGAGAAACAACCTTTCTTTTACTGTCTGTGGAGCTAACTGACATGATCTACCATCTGAGCTACTGAGCATGTGCAGAGTGGAATCAAAGATAGTACAGAAGGAAAGATGATTCACTCTGTAGCTAAAACAGAGACCTGAACACAAGGTGAAAAGAGGAGTTGCAGCAGTGAGAGAGAGATGTGCTGTACAACAAAAATATATTAAACCATGTAAACATATTCTGGTACAACCTTAAAATACAATTATGAACCTGAAAATTAGCATAATATGGCATCTTTAAAATACTTCTATTTTAGGTACATAATAAATGGTCTATTGGTGAAGTAGCATTGATCACTCTGAGGCAGGGATATGTAGACCAGATCATTTTTGGGGGATTTGAGGCCTTTATTTTACAGGACAACTGAAGACATAGCGGGAATGAACCGGTCCCACTGCGTTGAGAAGTAAACCTCTATATGGGCAGACGCTCTACCAACTGAGCTACCCGGGTGACCAGTAATGTCTGATTTTTACCCTAACCACAATGTTTTTGTAAACCAAGTCTAACCAAATTGTGACCGTTTTGTTCTCTGGTTTAGATATGAGGACGGAAAACGCTCCTGTGGGTCGTATTAGAGGGGAGGAACAAACAACCTCTATCGTCGTATGGTTCGGAGGACTTGTTATATTTTATTATATTATATTGAGGGTGGTGATGGCGCAGTGGTTAGAACACATGCATTTGGTGTGGGAGACCTGGGTTCAATTCCCACCATGATCCATCAACCAATGTGTCCCTGAGCAAGACATTTAACCCCTAGTTGCTCCAGAGGCGTGCGACCTCTGATATATGTAGTAATAGTAAGTCGCTTTGGATAAAAGCATCAGCTAAATGACATGTAATGTAATATTATTTCTTGTTTGTTTAATCCGTACAATGTGTACAAAAAAAGTGTACAAAAAAGTAGCTGTTTTACTGGTTATGTGCTGGAATATTTCTTTATTTATTACATTTTAGAAATACATTTTGGAGACTTTTCACTGCAACAAAAATGTGTTTGAATGTTAATTCCCAAACAGACCTTTCCAACAACAAGGGGGCTTCTTAAACTACTGTATCTTCCAATATGGCGTGCCGGTGTGACAGACGCCATAAGGTCACCTAAAGTTCGTTTTCCTGCTCCGGCAGAGTCACGTGTACGTACGATAATAATGAGCGGGGGCCCCTCCCCGGCTGAGACAGAGCCAGAAGTCGAGTCGTCCCCTAACGGGAGTCAAAGGTTGGGCTGCTGCTAATCCATGTAACACTAGGAGAATAATCCTCAGGGCTGTGGCTGCTCGCGCTGCAGATTTCTTTCCCTTCTTTTGTTTTTCTGGGTAAGTGATCTTGGAAAATGTTTCAGCGATGGCCCCCAGCCTGCAGAGAGATCGAGGAGCAGGGGGGGGGGGGGGGGGGGGGGCCCAAAAGACACTTGTGTTCTTTACTAATTTGGGGGTTGTGTTGTCCGTCCTCAGGGAGCACTAGAGGTTTAGTAAACAAGAAAGAAGCGCAGAGAGCTGTGACAGAGAGCACGGTGATTTGTGGTGATTTGCAGCAAGATCTTATTTTGGAAACGTGCACGCTCGCAGTGAGACGCAGACCAACGTGAGCTGCAATAAAATCCATCAAAACTCACAAGCTGCACAACAAATTTCTTGCTCTTGAATTTCCCCTTGGGGATCAATAAAGTATCTATCTATCTATCTATCTATCTATCTATCTATCTATCTATCTATCTATCTATCTATCTATCTATCTATCTATCTATCTATCTACCTACCTACCTACCTACCTACCTACCTACCTAACTACCTACCTACCTACCTACCTACCTACCTACCTAACTATCTACCTAAATACCTACCTACCTACCTAACTACCTACCTACCTACCTACCTACCTACCTACCTACCTACCTACCTACCTAACTACCTACCTACCTACCTACCTACCTACCTACCTACCTACCTACCTACCTACCTACCTACCTAACTACCTACCTATCTACCTACCTACCTACCTACCTACCTACCTACCTACCTACCTACCTACCTAACTACCTACCTACCTACCTACCTACCTAACTACCTACCTACCTACCTACCTACCTACCTACCTATCTACCTACCTATCTATCTACCTACCTACCTACCTATCTACCTACCTACCTACCTACCTACCTACCTACCTACCTACCTATCTACCTACCTACCTACCTATCTATCTATCTACCAAAACAAATCAAATCAACGTTCAGAGATATCTTGTAGGCATCAAAGGGTAACTTGAGCATTTTTTAACCTGGACCGTATTCCCTCCCCTCTCCTCATGTTACGCTGTATTTTCCTTACTTGTATTGTGAAGCACTTTGTGATTTTTATCTGTGAAAGGTGCTATATAAATAAACGTTACTTACTTACTTACTTACTATTTTTCCATGTTTTTTTTTGTGTATAAGTGACTGATAGGAACAACACTTTTTGAAATCGGTCCAGTATTAAGCAAGAAACAAGCTGCAATGTAACATTAATGTGCAATTCTGCATCTTCAGTCTGCGTCCACTAGAAGTTCTGTTTGTTGCCGCTGACAGACTCAGATTATTATTCTAAGTGTCTGACAACATTATGGAAGGATCCCTTCAGAGATAGAGCTTTCTGTTAAAGAGAAATATCCTTTTTACTTAAAGGTGCAGTAGGTAATACTTCTAAAACTACCTTTCTGTCATATATCTGCAGAAACTGACCCGATGTTCCAGTAGAACTACATGAAGCAGGTCATTCCTCTGGCTCCACCTACAGCCTGGAGGGGGATTTACAAAAATCCACCGCTCCCTGTTCAGATGCACCAATCAGGGCCAGGGGGGGGCGTGTCTAACTGCGTGTCAATCACTGCTCATGCACACACATTTCATAGCATCCTCCCCTCCCCCTTCCCTGTGCACGAGCTGCAGATAGGTCTCCTCCCCTCCCCCCCTCTTCACACGCACGTTATCGTGCACAGCTCTCCCTTGTGGGGGGAGGGGCTTAGGAGACCGTTTTGGGCTTGTTTGCATAATTTTGCATTTCCATAAAGCTATTCTAAGGCGATACTGCAAAAAAACATGAAAATACTTGAATAGTAAAACTCAGAAACAGTGAGAGATGTAATAGAAACGTGGGAACTATCTGGTGCATATGTTATATGCTGCAACTCCTCTTTTCACCTTGTGTTCAGGTCTCTGTTTTAGCTACAGAGTGAATCATCTTTCCTTCTGTACTATCTTTGATTCCACTCTGCACATGCTCAGTAGCTCAGATGGTAGATCATGTCAGTTAGCTCCACAGACAGTAAAAGAAAGGTTGTTTCTCCAACTTTGGTCAGTTACAAGGCAGGATTAGCCGGGAGACTTCTTCTAAAGGAGGGCGCACATGGAAGTACTTCTTTTGGAGATTATGGTGAACTTGTGTGTGTTGTAGGGGTGCTTTGCCATTGAGAACGAGCTAGCATGCTAACGCTAGCGCTAGCATTTTAACGGTTGTGTCGTTTCGGCTAGTTACGTAACAAGCCCTGCAGATTTTGAACGGCTCACCCAGAGACTGAAGGCAGGAATCATTCAGAAACCGTATTTCACTCAGAACAACATGGATAGATTTATTTCAAAGTTTGTATGTGTGTGGAAGCACCAGAGACACAAAATAACACCCCAAATCCCAGAAAAAGTGTTGTTTTTTTTAATAATATGGGCACTTTAAATCAGAGTTTTTTTGTGATTGTTGCGGGCAAAAATCCTTGATTATGCGGCACGTTTTCTTAAAAAATGCGATGGAATATGCGGGATATTTATGCCATTTTATGCGATGAAATTGCGGGAACTTGCAAAAACTGCGGTTTGATGAAAAAGAGAAACAAAAGTGATTCCCCCAACACCGTGTTCTCACTAGGCGAAATTACATCACTTCATAACGTTCCCATGGCAACAGGGGAAAATGGCTGCTCTCGTGTGAAGTTAACGCAACATTTTTCAACTTCCTGCTGAGATATATGTGACTTTTTTGCAACAAAATGCGGGGATTATGAAATCATGCAAGCCCCGCATATTTTGCGCGGAAATCGACAATTTATGCGGCGAAAGTGCGGCGTATTTGAAAAAAATGCGGCCCCCGCATTAATATGCGGATTTTGGCTGATTATGCATTGAATTATGCGATCGCATAATCACTTTTTCTGAAGGGACTGTTAAATGAGTGGTATCTTTTTTAACCTCAACATCTCAACACTTTTGCTACTTCTTGAAAAAGGTGCAGGCTACACGTCTCAGCTCCATCCAGGTGACTCTGACAGGTACTATACAGGTAATGATCTCGACAGAATGGGATCCATTAATCCTGACGGGAGGCGAACAGCTGACATCGTGCAGGAAGGAAAAGGCAGCTAATCTAAATGGTTGTAATCCTGTTGGTTTGATGGACACTTAAGCAAATAGATTCTGTGTTTGTACAGCTTGTAAACGTATGGATTAGGTCGCTGCACAATATGAATCGGATAAGAATATTAACCGGAGATATTATCATCTCCAGGGAAACGGATCAACGGCTTTGACTGTAACTCAACGTTGATAAGAAACATGGGTTCCTCCCATTTGCGCGCACACACACACACACACACACACACACACACACACACACACACACACGCAGCGTGGTCTTCAGGCAGGTGGAGACATCGACACGCAAGCCACGTTTAAAGGAGGGTGCACCCGCTTCTCCCCTCGGCCGACATTGCGAAGGTCTCTGCTGCCTTAATCCTCTTTGACTTTATTCATGCAAAGGTCATCTCTGATTCTGGAAATGGAGGAGGCAATGGTTGAGGAGGGTCTCCCAGCTTGAAAGCTGTGGTAGAGCCTGGAAAACACTGTGTGTGTGTGTGTGTGTGTGTGTGTGTGTGTGTGTGTGTGTGTGTGTGTGTGTGTGTGTGTGTGTGTGTGTGTGTGTGTGTGTGTTGTCATTTAGGATGACATTAGTCAAAGGTGCAGGATCTTTACTCACCAGTGAAGCATGAAACTATGTTGCCTCAGAGATTGCTGCATCTTCCCCAAAGAAATACTGCATCGCTGTAAGCCTACATGCACGCTAATATTCCACTATTTGTCCAAATACGTTAATAATCTCGTTGTTTGTTGCATTTTCCGACTTTTTTGTGGCTTTCTCAGACGTTTTCATCACTCTTTTATTTTTGTTGTCGGTTTTTGCATCGTTTTGTTGCTTTTTTTTGTCGCACTTTGTTCGACATAAACCCCCTAGGAAGTCAGCAAAGAGTTCCTTAGCCATCACAAAATTTAGCATGTTGTTCCCCCCCGCATATCAATTTTAGGTCGACAATACATTTCGGCCCTGGCTAGTTGTGCACCAGACCAAAAAGACGGTAAACCGTTTTCAAACTCCAAATGACGCGACTCTCGGAGCAGAATTTGGCAGATTTACCGACTCTGAGACTCAGAACTTCCCCCAGAACCAGAGAGTATTTTAATATTCAGGCGATGAGACAGGCTGATGTAAAACATGTAATCTTTGTTTTGCATGATCTGCTAAACTCTGTGATGGCTGAGGAAGTCTTTGCAGACTTTGTAGGAGGTTTATGTCGAACGAAGTGCGACAAAAGTCAAAAAGAGTCACAAAAAAGCAACAAAATGATGCAAAACACCTACAAAAATAAATAAAAGAGTGATTAAAACGTCTGAGAAAGCAACAAAAAAGTCGGAATCGGCATCCATCCATCCATCGTCGTCCGCTTATCCGTGGTCGGGTCGCGGGGGGAGCAGCTCCAGCAGGGGACCCCAAACTTCCCTTCCCGAGGCCCAGTAATCCCTCCACCTAGTCCTGGGTCTTGCCCGAGGCCTCCTCCCAGCTGGACGTCCCTCCATATTACATTACATGTCATTTAGCTGACGCTTCTCCATGTAGCGACTTACTTGCTACATATATCAGAGGTCGCACGCCTCTGGAGCAACTAGGGGTTAAGTGTCTTGCTCAGGGTTGATGGATCATGGTGGGAATCGAACCCAGGTCTCCCACACCAAAGGTATGTGTTCTAACCACTGCGCCATCTCCACCTTGTCCTGGGTCTTCCCCGAGGCCTCCTCCCAGCTGGACGTCCCTCCACCTAGTCCTGGGTCTTCCTCGAGGCCTCCTCCCAGCTGGACGTCCCTCCACCTAGTCCTGGGTCTTCCCCGAGGCCTCCTCCCAGCTGGACGTACCTCCACCTAGTCCTGGGTCTTCCTCGAGGTCTCCTCCCAGCTGGACGTCCCTCCACCTAGTCCTGGGTCTTCCCCGAGGTCTCCTCCCAGCTGGACGTCCCTCCACCTAGTCCTGGGTCTTCCCCGAGGCCTCCTCCCAGCTGGACGTGCCTGGACCACCTCCCTAGGGAGGCGCCCAGGGGGCATCCTCACCAGATGCCCGAACCACCTCAACTGGCTCCTTTGGACGTGAAGGAGCAGCGGCTCTACTCCGAGCTCCTCACGGATGACTGAGCTTCTCACCCTCATCATCTCTAAGAGAGACGCCAGCCCCCCTCCTGAGGAACCACATCTCGGCCGCTTGTACCCTGGATCTCGTTCTTTCGGTCATGAATGCAGTAATACAGTCAAAGATATTTTATTTTGACGTCTGGCCCTTGGTGTGATGTGTCTCTTTTCCAGTGTGGCCCTAAATGAAAATGAGTTTGACACCCCTGGGCTGCAGCTCTGTGCTCAACTGAATATCTTTGAGTTGTGGACAAAAACAAGACATTCAAGGACAAAAATAAGCAATCTCTTTCCACTCTTCAACAACTCTTTAAAGAATTAAACAATGTTCAGTCCCGACAATCCTCCCAGTCCAGTTTGTATAATACATTTAACATTTAAAAGGTCAGAAAGGAAGGTAGCCTACATACATGTATACACATATACAGGCTGGACGTTGACACCACTAACTGGTCTTATATAATGTTGAATATTAAACAAAAGAAATGCTGCCGCGCCACTCCATTAGTTGAACTCTTAACTACACAAAGTGCTTTAGCGCCCAAAGAGAGCCACGCACCAGCAGCCATGTAAAACAGGAAACACAGCCAGAGAAGTGGGAGTCAATTCAGCCGAAGTGCAAACGAGAAAAAGGTCACTTCTGAGCAGAGACAAAGTGCTAATTAAGAGGAGCAGGTCCACTGCCTCCACACAGAGAAGTCTTCATGTGTCAAGGCGTCAGAGAGCCGCTGAACTGGAACAACACAAAAACCAGAGAGCTGCGGCCCCCGAGGAGGGACAGGCGAAGGCGCCACGTTGCTGTCTAATTTATTCATAAGCTACACTTGTAGATAAATCTCGGCCTTTTCACGGCTCCAGCGTGGCCTTTACACGACACGCTGGCTCATTTTAAGCCCACGTTAACGAGCTAATTAGACAACGTTCTTCCCGAAAATGAACAAAATCACTTAAAACTTTAGTCTTTTATAGAAGTTGTAGAAAGCGTGCCCCATGTCCCACTTTTCCCAGGCAGAACTGTTGCTCATGAAACTTCCAACACGGTCTCACGGCAGCGTGTGAAACGGTCACGTCATGTTTTAATCTATTGATTAGTTAGACACCAGGGATGTCCAACTCATTTTCATGTAGGGCCACACTGGAAAAGAGAATCCCATCAAGGGCCAGACGTAGAGTTAAATTCACACGCATACATCGAAAAAAGTCAAATATCTTTGACTGTATTACTGCGTGTCGCTTTTTTTTGGTAATTTTTGTTGCTTTTTCCGACTTTTTTGTGGCTTTCTCGGACGTTTTAATCAGTCTTTTATTTTTTTTTTGCATCATTTTGTTGCTTTTTTGTGACTCTTTTTGACTTTTGTTGCACTTCGTTCGACATAAACCTCCTAGAAAGTCTGCAAAGACTTCCTCAGCCATCACAGAGTTTAGCAGATCATGCAAAACAAAGATTACATGTTTTACATCAGCCTGTCTCATCGCCTGAATATTAAAATACTCTCTGGTTCTGGGGGAGTTTCTGAGTCTCAGAGTCGGTAAATCTGCCAAATTCTGCTCCGAGAGTCGCGTCATTTGGAGTTTGAAAACGGTTTACCGTCTTTTTGGTCTGGTGCACAACTAGCCAGGGCCGAAATGTATTGTCGACCTAAAATTGATATGCGGGGCGGATCAACATTTGCGAGGGGCCGCATTTGACAAGTGGTGTACACATACATATTTATCTCGTTTTTTTTCGTGGTGGTCAGCACGTAATGGGAACACGGAGGTTGGGTTTAGGAAAAGAAGAACGGGGAAAGGAAACGTGACACGTCCTGGACGAGTCCTGTGTTGTTTCACCCGTCCACCCCCCCAAACATCCTCCCTACGCGGACCTATCTACAGCTAGAGGAGACCCCACCTATCTACAGCTAGAGGAGACCCCACCTATCTACAGCTAGAGGAGACCCCACCTATCTACAGCTAGAGGAGACCCCACCTATCTACAGCTAGAGGAGACCCCACCTATCTACAGCTAGAGGAGACCCCACCTATCTACAGCTAGAGGAGACCCCACCTATCTACAGCTAGAGGAGACCCCACCTATCTACAGCTAGAGGAGACCCCACCTATCTACAGCTAGGGGAGACCCCACCTATCTACAGCTAGAGGAGACCCCACCTATCTACAGCTAGAGGAGACCCCACCTATCTACAGCTAGGGGAGACCCCACCTATCTACAGCTAGAGGAGACCCCACCTATCTACAGCTAGAGGAGACCTCACCTATCTACAGCTAGAGGAGACCCCACCTATCTACAGCTAGAGGAGACCCCACCTATCTACAGCTAGAGGAGACCCCACCTATCTACAGCTAGAGGAGACCCCACCTATCTACAGCTAGAGGAGACCCCACCTATCTACAGCTAGAGGAGACCCCACCTATCTACAGCTAGAGGAGACCCCACCTATCTACAGCTAGAGGAGACCCCACCTATCTACAGCTAGAGGAGACCCCACCTATCTACAGCTAGAGGAGACCCCACCTATCTACAGCTAGGGGAGACCCCACCTATCTACAGCTAGAGGAGACCCCACCTATCTACAGCTAGGGGAGACCCCACCTATCTACAGCTAGAGGAGACCCCACCTATCTACAGCTAGAGGAGACCGTAATAAGCCCTATTTCAACAAACGGTGGCGTATCCCTTTAAATGAGTGCACCCCTGATACCCTTACACACATGAATACTGTTTCTATCTGCGGACACGGCCTCCATCTCACCCCTAATGTGAAGATGTAATGAATGTGTTTGTTTGTTGTGTGCTTTAACATCACTGCTGCGTCCCCTAATCGTAGTTTTCGTCTCATACAGTGATATCCGACAGAATTAAGACAAAAAAAACGGTTCCAACTAAAGTCTTCTGCTGCCCTTTGATGCCAGGCATCCAGAACTGGCACTCGGCGTAATTTGCCCTCGCCGGGGTCTTTTCACAAACACACTGCATTCCCTGTTTGCCTTTTTTATTTGCTTTCATTGTTGTGTGTCTCTCTCTCTCTCTTGTTCTTCTCATCTCTGCAGTTTGATTGTTTTTCGGTTTAATCGCAGCTTATTCCCGGGCCTTGTTTCCTTCTTCGTGTTGTCATTTCGTCCTCCTCCTCCTCCTCCTCCTCCTCCTCCTCCTCCTCCTCCTCCTCGTCTCTGAGGGCTTGTTTTCTGTTCGTGCCGTGGCTCTTTTCATGTGTCCCTCGCCCGGCGGAAATTGACGCCTGAATACACAGGAGGACAGAACAAAAACAAACAGACAAACAGCAGCCGGAGAACAGATGCAGAGCGGCTGCAAAATAATTCCTCCCGTTTCTCTCTCTTTCTCTGACTGAGTGACATCGGAGAGAAAAGCGATGGTGCAACACGATGAAACATCCTCCACAACAGAGACGCTTCCTCTGAAAGCAGAGCCCAGCCTGGTTTACATGTATTGTACATGAGCTTTACGTGAAAGAGGCATGAAGGCTCTCTCACTCCCTGCCAGTGTTCATTTTGACAACAAATTCTGATTTAGTCTTAGTCTTTTGAATAACACACCATTTAGTTTTAGTCTCATTTTAGTCTGAAATCTTTTAGTCTTAGTCTAGTTTCTAGTCTAGCCCAATCTCCACACACACGCACGCACGTACGCACGCACGCACGATTCTTCAATTTGAGGAGATTGAATATTAATACTCATTAATTCAGCGAGACATTCGTATAATCAATACAGTTCAGAGGTGGTTTCCTTTAAACACGGTGGTTTATCTGATAAAATAACCTTTGCGTGTATTTCTGGATGAGTCGTCTGTAAATGTCGCTTCAAGTTGGTGGTGTTTTTCCCAGCGATTTTTGCTCCACACGGTTTACAGGCGGTCTCGTTGTCATATGTGAAGCGTGACCAGATGTCAATTCTTCGTTTCCGTCCTAGACCGAGCTCTGACATGTCTGTTGTTCATGAGAGCTCCTGTGTAACTGCTGCTGCTGCGTTTGTTCAGCTAGCTGTTGCGTCTGCATTTGCCGCGGCTTTTTAAAAAGGCACCGCTGCTTCTGCGTAGATCAACCTACCCTCAAAGATTCGCTCTGATTGGATCTCTTCCCAACTCGTCCCACAAAAAGAGTAGTTCTGATTGGATCTCTTCTCCATTCGTCCCGCCCCTAACATTTTCGTCTCATTTTTATTCGTTGACTAAAGTTATATTTCGTCACAGTCTTTGTCGTCATTCTGACTTTTTATTTAGTTTTTATTTAGTTTTCGTCCGTGAAAAAGGTTCGTTGACGGAATATTTTTCGTCATAGTCTTCGTCAACGAAATTAACACTGCTCCCTGCCTTTAAACCCTAAAAGATAATTCCGGTTTATGACAGCTTAGGTCATATTGTTGTAGCGTTAGCGATCTGTACAACAGACAGTTTGGGCGATCATTTTATAACTGTTTTGTCCATACACTGTAAAAAATAATGGACGTAGCAGAAGTGGCGTCAGTCACCTATTGGTTCATGGACTGACGTTTTGAAGCCTCGAGTTTGGCAAATTTGCGTTTATTCTTTCATGTTTTTTTTGTGAGTTAAAAGGTATAATGGAGGATTTCCCCGAATTTTATAAAGGAACCGCCCTCTCCACTTTTTTGAAAAAATGCACATGTGCAACACCCTACCTGCTCCCGAGAGGGAACGCCTGTTACATTACATTACATTACATTACATTACATTACATTACATTACATGTCGTTTAGCTGACGCTTTTATCCAAAGCGACTTACAATTAAGTGCTTTCAACTGTGAAGGTACAACCTCAAGACAGCAAGTATTAAGTGCAAGTACTTTGAATAAGTAAAGCTACAAAGAGACATGGAAGCACAGATTGAAATTATTTTATTTATTTTTTTTTATTATTATTTTTTTTTTATCCGATGTGTAGTCAGAAGAGATGTGTTTATTAAACGTCTGCACGAGAGAGCGTGCACGAGCCTATAGTTCTCCTCGTGCACGCTCTGTTTACAAGTTGCTGTCGGCGTGGCTCTACAAGCCGACTTTCCAAAAGAAGATTTGCACTTTTTCCACCACGTCAGACTCGCCACCGGTGAGTGGAAATCTATTTAGGACAAGCATCTCTATAGCTAACGTTAGCACGCTACAGGCCAACAAACAAGCTATCGCCGAGAGCGGGGGGGCAGCGGTCGGAGGCTTTTATATACCGTCTATGGTCGGAGGCTTTTATATACCGTCTATGGTCGGAGGCTTTTATATACCGTCTATGGTCGGAGGCTTTTATATACCGTCTATGGTCGGAGGCTTTTATATACCGTCTATGGTCGGAGGCTTTTATATACCGTCTATGGTCGGAGGCTTTATATGCCGTCTATGGTCGGAGGCTTTTATATACCGTCTATGGTCGGAGGCCTTTATATACCGTCTATGGTCGGAGGCTTTTATATACCGTCTATGGTCGGAGGCTTTATATACCGTCTATGGTCGGAGGCTTTTATATACCGTCTATGGTCGGAGGCTTTATATACCGTCTATGGTCGGAGGCCTTTATATACCGTCTATGGTCGGAGGCTTTTATATACCGTCTATGGTCGGAGGCTTTTATATACCGTCTATGGTCGGAGGCTTTTATATACCGTCTATGGTCGGAGGCCTTTATATACCGTCTATGGTCGGAGGCTTTTATATACCGTCTATGGTCGGAGGCTTTATATACCGTCTATGGTCGGAGGCCGTGGCCGTCTGCTCGCTGACCTGTCACGGCACGTAAACATATCCCAGAATGATTGACAACTAGGAGGACCAATAGTCTTGAAAAAGAAAGAAAGAAAATCCTCCACTATACCTTTAACCTACAGCTAGCAGAACTGGAGACTCCAGCCTGGAGTGCGGGTCCGTCTAGCTCCTGTCCCAGGAGCCACTTTTAGGACTGGCTCTCATTTCAATAGAGCGAAATGTGCGAAGGTCTTTAGATCTGGAGGAAATAGTGGCAACATTTGCCGTATAGCCAAGATCCGTAAGCAGCATTTGTGGAGTTTAGAACATAATGGCCAGTCCCTCCAGAAAAACGCGATTATGCGATCGCATAATTCAATGCATAATTAGCCAAAGTCCGCATATTTATGCGGGGGGGGGGGGGGGGGGGGGCGCATTTTTTACACATTAACTCAAGCATTGAGAACATTGTTTGTGGACCCAGAGTTCACTAAAAAGAAAGGTTTTAACAACTCACCGTAGCTCTCGTTGTTTCCGGTCGCCGCCGTCTCGGCAGTCAGAACGAGTCAATATCAAAACAAGCAGCATCAGATTTAGTATATCCCTTGTGCTCCGGTGGAGTTAATGTGTAGAGCTCCTGGAGATACTCGGAGCAAAGTCTCACGTTGTGTCGAGTCTTCTTAGTGGTTAAAAATAATTTTTTTGAGGCTACAGCATAAAAGTGCCCCTAGCTCTCCCATTCAAAAGGACATTTGAAAGTGGTGTTTCTGTCCTAAATATGCTTTTAAACTAAAGTTTGATTCACATACATTCACAAAAACACCCTAGGATGCATTTTGGCGAGAGTTACTCTTTAAGTAAACTTTGGCTACCCACAGATGTCACACACTGGTTGCCAATGAAATGGCTCCAACAGTGTGATATGTAATAGACATTTTAGAGAGCTAAAGGGTTTCATCGCAGTTTGTTTTTTTTGTGTGTGTGTGCTTTAACAGAACACACCGTCACCATCTCAATTCTCCATCTGCCATCTCAACCCGACAATCTTATCAGAGCTTCTGCAGAAGGGACTCCAGAGAGCAGCGGAGAAAAAAGGGCCCTGCAGAGGAAGTGAATGGACGCCACGCAGACAGATAACATAACAGTTTATCAGCGACCCGCCGGAGAAAACTCTGTTGGAAGTGGGCAAGCCATCCCGCCGTAATCAGGGGGAGAGCGGGAGAGACGAGAGGGGTGAAGAGGGGAAAGAAATGGAAAAGAGCAAGACAAAAAAAAGAGCCAGGAACAAAGCGGAAAAGGGAGGCCAGGTGAGTCAGAGGTAACCGTCTTTATTATAAACACCAGAGCCATTACATCGCAGCGGTCTGAGCCCAGCCGGGCCTTTCAACTGGGAGGCAAATTTGAGGAATCAGGCGGGTGATGAAAACGATAAAAAAAAAAGAAGGCATTCTGGTATCCTGCCGCTGCAGCCACTTGACATTTCTTATGACATTTGAGATTGTTTGAATCTGCTTTGAAATTGCAGCGTTTTATCCCAACGTAACGCTACACACACACAAAAAAACACCTTCTTATCTGCGAGATTATGCCGCCGTATTATACGCGGGGTATTATGCGGCGCTAATGGCGCAGCAGATACTTCACAAATGATACTAAAAATGCCTCGCGTCTCACACACACACACACACACACAAGGAGGATTTGGCCCTTCGGTGAAAGAATACTTCCGAGTATGCAAATGCCCACAAAAGAATTAGGGCTTAACAGATTTGACTCACTCAAACAATGGCATGCGGCTCTTTTCCCAGGATGCAACTGCCCGTCAGTTTGCAGGATTAAGGCTCTGGGTTGTGACAATGTGTTGAATGAAAAAAGGACAAAGAGACACCTCCTTTATTACAGGGATATGACTATAAATGCTTCTCTTGTTATGCCTGAGGAATGATTAGAGCGCGAGGAGGGAGAAGGAGAGGCCGAGGCAACGCACTGCCCCCTGTAGGATAACCCTGCTCACAGCACATCTGGCTGAAATGGTTTCTGGCTGCGTCTCTTGAGTGGAGGTGACGTGCTTTATGTGAGGGGGGAAGTGTCGGATGGGCTTACTGTTACCGGCATCGTGGCTGCGTTTCTTTGAGCTTCGGCCACTGTCTCTGTAACTGTGATGAAAACGAAAACAAGCTCACACGGTACGCATGTTCCACTTGTCTGCTAGGAAAGAGACATTTTTTGTTTTTGTTTTTGTAGTTTGTCGTATTTTAAACTGATGCTGAGAGACTTACTGAGCTTTGGGCTTTTTGACTTAATGTTTCTACAACACACACACACACACACACACACACACACACACACACACACACACACACACACACACACACACACTAACCTAGATCTGAGGATTATTTTCATTGTCGATTATTTTCTGGATGAATGGATTAGTTGTATGGTCTCTAAAATGTCAACAACAAAAAAAAGGTTAGAAATGTGGATCAGTGTTTCCCAAGATGACGTCTTCAAATGTCTTGACAGAAATGCTGCGTTATTGACTTTAGACCAGGTTTTTGTTGGTCAATGGTGCCATCACTTCCCGCTGCCTCAAGATAGCAATAGGCCCAAAATGCACCTGAACACACCTCCCTGTAAGACCAGCACGCCCAGAATGCACCTGAACACACCTCCCTGTATGACCAGCACGCCCAGAATGCACCTGAACACACCTCCCTGTAAGACCAGCACGCCCAGAATGCACCTGAACACACCTCCCTGTAAGACCAGCACGCCCAGAATGCACCTGAACACACCTCCCTGTAAGACCAGCACGCCCAGAATGCACCTGAACACACCTCTCTGTAAGACCAGCACGCGCAGAATGCACCTGAACACACCACCTCCTGCTGTATGTCTCAGCCATTATAGACAGGTAGACTAGTGCTGTATGTCTCTCTCAGTCATTATAGACAGGTAGACTAGTGCTGTATGTCTCTCTCAGTCATTATAGACAGGTAGACTAGTGCTGTATGTCTCTCAGTCATTATAGACAGGTAGACTAGTGCTGTATGTCTCTCAGCCATTATAGACAGGTAGACTAGTGCTGTATGTCTCAGTCATTATAGACAGGTAGACTAGTGCTGTATGTCTCTCTCAGTCATTATAGACAGGTAGACTAGTGCTGTATGTCTCTCAGTCATTATAGACAGGTAGACTAGTGCTGTATGTCTCAGTCATTATAGACAGGTAGACTAGTGCTGTATGTCTCTCAGTCATTATAGACAGGTAGACTAGTGCTGTATGTCTCAGCCATTATAGACAGGTAGACTAGTGCTGTATGTCTCTCAGTCATTATAGACAGGTAGACTAGTGCTGTATGTCTCTCTCAGTCATTATAGACAGGTAGACTAGTGCTGTATGTCTCTCTCAGTCATTATAGACAGGTAGACTAGTGCTGTATGTCTCTCAGTCATTATAGACAGGTAGACTAGTGCTGTATGTCTCTCTCAGTCATTATAGACAGGTAGACTAGTGCTGTATGTTAAATAAAAAACACTTTCATCTAATTAAAATCATTATGTAAGCCTGAGTCTTCAACAGCCCTGAAATCACCAAACTACACCAGACACCAGACTTTTAGCGTGTATAGAGCCAGACTCCATGTAAATAATCACTACTTTTAGCGTGTATAGAGCCAGACTCCATGTAAATAATCAGTACTTTTAGCGTGTATAGAGCCAGACTCCATGTAAATAATGAGGACTTTTAGCGTGTATAGAGCCAGACTCCATGTAAATAATCAGGACTTTTAGCGTGTATAGAGCCAGACTCCATGTAAATAATCAGTACTTTTAGCGTGTATAGAGCCAGACTCCATGTAAATAATGAGGACTTTTAGCGTGTATAGAGCCAGACTCCATGTAAATAATCAGGACTTTTAGCGTGTATAGAGCCAGACTCCATGTAAATAATCAGGACTTTTAGCGTGTATAGAGCCATACTCCATGTAAATAATCACTACTTTTAGTGTGTATAGAGCCAGACTCCATGTAAATAATCAGGACTTTTAACGTGTATAGAGCCAGACTCCATGTAAATAATCACTACTTTTAGCGTGTATAGAGCCAGACTCCATGTAAATAATCACTACTTTTAGCGTGTATAGAGCCAGACTCCATGTAAATAATCAGTACTTTTAGCGTGTATAGAGCCAGACTCCATGTAAATAATCATTACTTTTAGCGTGTATAGAGCCAGACTCCATGTAAATAATGAGGACTTTTAGCGTGTATAGAGCCAGACTCCATGTAAATAATCAGGACTTTTAGCGTGTATAGAGCCAGACTCCATGTAAATAATCAGGACTTTTAGCGTGTATAGAGCCAGACTCCATGTAAATAATCAGGACTTTTAGCGTGTATAGAGCCAGACTCCATGTAAATAATCAGGACTTTTAGCGTGTATAGAGCCATACTCCATGTAAATAATCAGGACTTTTAGCGTGTATAGAGCCATACTCCATATAAATAATCACTACTTTTAGTGTGTATAGAGCCAGACTCCATGTAAATAATCAGGACTTTTAACGTGTATAGAGCCAGACTTCATGTAAATAATCACTACTTTTAGTGTGTATAGAACCAGACTCCATGTAAATAATCAGTACTTTTAGCGTGTATAGAGCCACCACATTTTCACATGTAAATGGGTGAATTAATAGTTTATTTTAACCAGACCAGAGCAGTGATTGGTGGAACAGAGGAAAGATGAACCAAGACGGCTCTTGGTAGTTTTATTTTGTTTCTGTCGACTTTGAATGAAGTGTGTTTCATGTTGATAAAATGACTGATTATTTAGATGGAGTCTGGTGAGTTTGGTGATGGTGATTTCGGGGCTGTTTCATGTTAAACTAAAAGGATCTTCCTCTTTAACTAAAAGCTCTATCTCTGTAGGGATCCTTTCATAATGTTGTCAGACACGTAGAATAATAATCGGAGCCTGTCAGCGGCAGAAACAGAACTTTTCATGCACGCTAACTGACGATGCACAAATGCCCTACGTACAGGGTTACATTGCTGTCTGGTTCGCGGCTGCCGGTTACAGCGTTCTCGCTCAATACTGGACCAATTTCAAAGATTGTTCATCAGTCACTTAGACACAAAAACACAGGAAAATAGAGTTTGGGCTGAAATAAAACAATGTTACCCTTTAAATCATGTGTCAAACTCAAGGCCCGCGGGCCAAATGTGGTCCCAATGTAGGTTTACATACGAAATAAGTTTTTTTTAGCTTTTTCAGACAATTTTGTAACTTTTTCCGATGTTTTTGTTTGATTTGATTTGATTCATTTAATTGTATCAAGAATGCCTTACACATGAAAAGACATCAAATACAATCGAGGATTAAAAAACAACACCATAAAGTCCAGGACTTATTTCCATTGTGGTCCTCAAATTCCGAAGTTTTTGTCACTTTTTCAGACGTTTTCGTCAGTTTTTCAGACGTTTTCGTCAGTTTTTCAGACCTTTTCGTCACTTTTTCAGACCTTTTCGTCACTTTTTCAGACGTTTTCGTCACTTTTTCAGACCTTTACGTCACTTTTTCAGACCTTTTTGTCACTTTTTCAGACCTTTACGTCACCTTTTCAGACCTTTACGTCACTTTTTAAGACCTTTACGTCACTTTTTCAGACGTTTTCGTCACTTTTTCAGACCTTTTTGTCACTTTTTCAGACCTTTTTGTCACTTTTTCAGACGTTTTCGTCACTTTTTCAGACCTTTTTGTCACTTTTTCAGACGTTTTCGTCACTTTTTCAGACCTTTTCGTCACTTTTTCAGACCTTTTTGTCACTTTTTCAGACCTTTTTGTCACTTTTTCAGACCTTTTTCGCGCTTTTGTTCTGTGATGGCTGAGGAACTTTTTTGCTGACTTTTTTTAGGACTCTATTTCAACCAAACTGTGTGTGAGAAGACTATATGAGACAAGCAATAATACAGTCAACATTTTTCTTGAAAAAGCATGTCAATAAACTTCATGTGATCAGTGCGGCCGATAGTGAAATTGAGTTTGACGCGCCTGCTTCAAATCCTCTGCCTCCATGTTTTTGTTTTAATTCCAGTTTTTATCAGTATTGTAGAGAATGTATAGCTTAAATACTTTTCTTTTAACAGCTGAGTTGACATTTTCCTGCTGGTCTCAGGGTGTCTGAGGGAACCGTATGAGCTAAGCGGCTGTAGGGTCGGTGCACCGGTCAGTCCTCAGCTTCATATCCCCCCCCCCCCCCACGATCTCTGACCGTCCTCTTATCTGGCCGAGCAGCTCCTCCGCCAACCTGCGCCTCTCCGCCCCAATCACACTTCACACGGCTCGGCTAATAGAAAAATAAATTGCCGGGGAGCCAATTCCAACACGGCGTGCCACGAGAAGAGAAACCCGGAGCCCGATTCCTCTAAAATAATGAAGCCATAACACTCGGATCAGGTTATTAAACGCTGATGGGATTACCGACCAGCTCAGCCTGATGGGAGATGCAAGCTCAGCGATCCTCAGACGCACGCACACACACACACGCACACACACACACACACACACGCACGCACACGCACACGCACACGCACACGCACACGCACACGTTTTCAGACGTTTTTGTCATTTTTTCAGACCTTTTTCGCGCTTTTTTCCTATGATGGCTGAGGAACTTTTTTTAGGACTCTATTTCAACCAAACTATGTGAGAAGACTATATGAGACAAGCAATAATACAGTCAACATTTGTCTTAAAAGCATGTCAGTAAACTTCATGTGATCAGTGCGGCCGATAGTGAAATTGAGTTTGACGCGCCTGCTTCAAATCCTCTGCCACACACACACACACACACACGCACACACACACACCATATTTTGTGGACTAAATTTAACCGTAATGTCTGCAGCTCGCGGTGCTCCGTACCCGGCTCAAAGTCACCTGTTTTCGGGTAACTGAACCACCAACTACCGCTGACACAACGCAGGTCTGTAGCCGGCGTCACGAAGCTCCGTGGCGGCTTAAACAACTATCAACTGCCGCTCGGCGTCACGGAGCTCGTAGCCGGCCGGCGTCACGTGACCACCCGCGGAGTCACGTGACCACCCGCGGAGTCACGTGACCGTGGCGGTCTCCTAATTTCGAAGGATATCATACGTCTTGGCGTGCATACATTTTCGTACCAAATCATACGCACCCATGTTGGGTTTTAAAACCCCTCATTCTGTAATTAAATAAGACAAAAGAAGACCACAAACGGGTAGTTTAGTTTTACTTGCAAGGGGAGAGGTGCGCCCAACGGGCGACCACCTGCATCTCCGACAATTCTTCCGTCTTGCAGAGTTTATATTCACAATAGTCACATGTTTCGACAGCTCATTTGTACGTCAGCAAAGGTATAATCAATAGTGACGTTTAATGTCACAGTTACTTTGACATTGTACGAGTCTCACAATCACAGTTTAAACAAGCACAGCTAAATCAATGTTTTGCAAGATTTGGCCTTCATGAAGTCTCCTCATGAAGAGAGAAATAAGAACGATTAGTCAAACATAATGTGCATTAATCATTCATCAATGATAATATATATATATATACATACATTTTCCAACAACCCGTTCATGAGAGTCTTGCCTTGAATTCTTGAAGAACACAACGTGTGTGATTATTCTTGATAACTGGACGTGTCCCTCTGATTATTACTTCCCTGCAAAAACATTTTTTTTCCTCCTTAGCCTACTTACTTTACTACTTACCTGCGTGTCTTTGTCCGTACTTGTCATACACATTCTAATCTGAGGTCACTTTCAGCTGCTATAGTTGCAGTTATTTGCGGCCACCCAGGTGTGCCAGATATAACTGCCTGTGATGTTGGATTATTGGGTCATGAATACATATTAAGCCTTTGAGTAAGAGTAACATGTAAAGCTGAAGAGAGGCCTGCTGGCCACCCACGCTGCTGCTGCTGCTGCTGCAGGTCCTCATTAGGCTCCGGCTCTTCGGCGAACGGTCCTTCTGTCTGCGCGGCGTTCATGTGGCTCTAACGGAGCACATCGCTGCTCCTCGGCCTCCGTGGTCCACAACACACGCTGCCCGGGGGCCTCAGGCTGAGCGACACGCTGCTGATGGAGACAACAGGACAAAGAGAGACCTGAAAGACCTCCAACAGCCGTCAGATGTCTGGGTTGTTAGTTCAGAAATATCAGAACGCTGCGACCAAGTCTGAACTCTCACTAAAGTGTCACACTGATCACTTTGAGGCAAGTCATGCCACTCGGCCGCCATCTTGGCAACGCCTCCGGGCGGCTATTTCGGACCAACAAGACCAGGCTCCTGTCTAAATGAATGGGCAGAGAGTCAGAACTGCACTTTCACTGGCCATCGGGACATAACAACTACATGTATAGAAACGGCAGTAAAATATGATAAAAAAATCGCTGAAAAAGTTTGATGACTTTGCCCCAAAATAAGGTTTAAAACGTCTTTTTCCCCCACAGGTTATACCGTTACTACGCACGCGCCAGAGTTCACCACACCAACTTCATTTACGTCTCTATCCAGAACGCCGGCGTTGTGCCAAGCCAGATATGCAACGCTTTAACTAGCTCGGTAGTCCGGTGCCTTGGCGTTGTTATCGCCCTCCTCCATGTGGATTCCATCTCATCTTGCACACACACACACACACACACACACACACACACACACAAACACACACACACACACACACACACACACCCACCCACACACAGAGTCCGTCTGACACGCCACAACTCGCTGTCGCCGAATCGTCTCCGCTGTCGCAAAACCTCAACTGTGCGCATGCGTCAGTGGAACCAGACGATAGGCTTAATTTTTTAGTTAAAAAAGTAGTATGTATGGTTTTTTTTTTGGGGCAATTTGGTTAAAAACCTATATTTTTTGCTTAGAAACTTTCTGAACAATCTGAATTTTAGATCATAGGATAACTTGTGGGCAATGTTGACATTTTTTCGGCCTGATGGTGGCATTAGAGTAAAAAGATCCAGGAGCATCCCGAATGATTTAGATACATTCATCCTCCAAACATTACGACGATATTCCAACAGATTCTCACTCGTACAATACGGACACTTGGTCAGGTGCCTTTGTCGTTGTTCTGGACGCTAAAAGTCTCCTTTAGCGTCATATAACCAGTCCCTCCAGTACGTCATACGCTTCGTTGATTGGTTGATTTGGTCCGTCTATCACCAACATAGCTGGAGATAGACGGATGGTTTATCCAATCAGCTAACCAGTATTTTCGCCCCTTCCCAAACGTTCTCCAACGGAAAGTTCCCAGATGGATGTGCCGAGCATCTGGCGGAGTCAGGTGAGTGTGTAGCACTATCGCCCATGCAAAATCTCTGGGTGACAAAGTTTTTTTTAAATCTTAAAACATATCTGTGTGTATATATATCTTATCTGTATGGTTGATTGTTTGAGCCGCAAGGCTCCTGTGAGGGTGGAGGCATGAATTAAATGTCGATGGTGAAAGAAAAGCCTCGTTTGTTTGTTTTTCAGCAGAGAAAAGGCTGAAGGAACGAGCACGGTGTAATAAAACAGAGCAAGGTCAGCAGACCGGCCACGTGACGGCACACCGGCCTGGATTAGCCGCTGTAAGCCTATTAAAGTGGTTAGGACTAGGTGGGCTAGCGCAGACTACACTTCATCACACACACACACACACACACACACACACACACACACACACACACACACACACACACACACACACACACACGGCCAGGGTGGTCTGCTGGCAGCGGTGGAATGTAACTAAGTGCATTTAGTCAAGTACTGTCCTTAAGTACAAATTTGAGGTACTTGTCTTTTCATGTCACTTTCTACTTCTACTCTTCATTTCAGAGAGAAATATTGTACTTTTTACTCCACTACATTCATCTGGTACAGCTTTAGTTACTAGTAACTTTACACATTAAGATTCCTGCACTCAAAACACATGTAGGTTTACTATAAATTTGAGTTTTTTTTCTGATTGTTGAGGACAAAAATCCTTGATTATGCGGCACGTTTTCTCAAAAAATGCGATGGAATATGCGGGATATTTATGCAATTCTATGCGATGAAATTGCGGGAACTTGCAAAAGTTGCGGTTTGATGAAAAAGAGAAAACAAAGTGATTCCCCCAACACTGTGTTCTCACTAGGCGAAATTACGTCGCTTCATAACGTTCCCATGGCAACAGGGGAAAATGGCCGCTCTCGTGTGAAGTAAACGCAACATTTTTTCATCTTTCTGCTGAGATATATGTGACTTTTTTGCAACGAAAATGCGGGGATTATGAAATCATGCAAGCCCCGCATATTTTGCGCGGAAATCGGGATTGTATTTTACTTGCACATACAGTAATGTAGCCTACACCTTGTGGGGTAAATGCACATTTGTAGTTCTAAAAGTCCAAGTTCAGCAGCAGAACCAACCCGGTTTCACGCCAGTTCGTGAAATGGTCACGTTATTTTGATTTATTGATACGTGTGTACAGGTCACGATTTTCTCGTTTATTTCGTGTGCAGGTCACCATTTTCGTACGTGACCATTTCACGAACTGCCACGACACTGGGCTGCTCTGGGGAAACGCAACAAATGGGAAATGAAACGCCACACGGCGGCCACAACGACGGGACGGTTGTGGTTAGGAAAAAGGAGAACGGGGAAAGGAACAGTCACACGCAGGAGAAACGGCGAAAACAGCAGGATGGTTGTGGTTAGAATAACGTGGAAAGGAACTGCAACACGCGGGACGCAATCCCCGGTCTGGATCGATCGATCGATCTATCGATCGATCTATCTATCTATGAAGGGAAATGTCTCAGTTTTTTTCAAAATAACCACGTACGTGTAAACGGGGTAATAGTAAATATCTTCTGCTGTCATTTGGGGCAAGACAAATATCAAGACAGCAAGCAAATGCTGTTGTGTTGTGTGATTTTATTTCAAAACTGAATATCTGACAAATAAATCCAAATGAAAAGAGGTTTTTTTCAACGAGGACACATTCTGCGTTATCCGTTTCACTGCGTTCCCTTCTTCCCGCCCTCCTGCGGCTCCACGTAGACGTCGGGCAGCAGCAGCTGGCTGAAGCGCAGCAGCTGCAAGTCCAGGGCCGAGCCGCGCTCCTTCGCCGGGGGCCAGCCCTCCCTGAAGCTCCGGACGGGCGGAGGGGGGGGCGGGGGCAGGTCAGAGTCCGGGGGGCTGGAGTAGGGGTCGTCGTCATGGTGATGGCGGTGACGGCGGTGGTTGTTGTTGTTGTTGTTGTGGTCCGGAGAAGCGATGCTGCCGCCGCTGCTGTGGCACCGGACCAAGAAAGCCCCGCGGCGGTGGCGGTGGTACAGCACGCCGGCCGCCGCCAGCAGCAGCAGGATGAGCGAGCTGAGCAGGAAGAAAAGCCCGTAGACGCCCTTCGTCTCAGGCGACAGGTCCGAGCTGCAACCTGCAGGCGGACAACAGGAAGTCAGTGGCTGGTCACCTCTGAGGTTGGGTATCGTTTGGATTTTGTCCGATACCGGCGCTAAAATTACACTTTTAAAACGGTATATACGTACGTATATGCGTGTGTATGTCATATATATATATATATATATATATATATATATATATATATATTTGTGTTCTCCGAATGATTTGTATATGCGACCGGAGGACGTTTGCTAAATAAGTTTGTGGTGTCTTGTAATCCCATGTGTAATGGGCCAAATGTTTGGCATGACACAAATACAATTAAAACTAACTAGCTAGCTAAGGCCATATAGTGAAAATTAAATGATTTATTAAAAATGTAATTCATTTCACCTGTAAGTTGCTGGTAAACGACAAAAATAGATTAAACATTGTCATTGTGCACAGACAGTACAAAGACAGCCTGAACTAAAAAACAACCACTAGATGGGAAAATGTTTTTTTTACAATAACTTTAAATGCACCACGACGCTGGCGAAGCGTGTTTCAAGTAAACGCACCGTCTGTGTTGTAACGGCAGCTGCAAGCTGTTTGAATCCTCTACAGTGAAATACAGTCACACTTTAAACCGTTTAGCTGTCAGCATTTAAACCGTGTTTAATCCAGCTGCTAGCTAGCGGTAGGCTAACGCTACCTGCTGTCAAGTGTAGTGGTAACTAGCGTCGCATGCAACGATGTTTCGGTTGCCAGTAACGTCCGTTTCGTTGCATCAGAGAGAAGCGCAGGCACCGAAATGAGGCACCAAAATCCGCGTTGCTATTTGGTCCCGGTTGATACCGGTTGTTAAGGCACTGGTGCCATATTAGCACCGGGTCTCAGTACCTCACCCTAGTCACCTCTGGGGGTTGTTTCGTTTGGTTTATCCTAAAAAAAAAAAAAAAAGGTATAATGGAGGATTTTCCCGAATTTTAGAAAAGAACCGCCCTCTCCACTTTTTGAAAAAATGCACATGCACAACACTACCTGCTCCTGAGAGGGAACGCCTGTTAAACGTGTGCACGAGAGAGCGTGCACGAGCCTAGTTCTCCTCGCGCACGCTCTGTTTACAAGTTGCTGTCGGCATGGCTCTACAAGCTGACTTTCCAAAAGAAGATTTGCACTTTTTCCACTCTGTCAGACTCGCCACCGGTAAGTGGAAATCTATTTAGGACAAGCATCTCTATAGCTAACGTTAGCACGCTACAGGCCAACAAACAAGCTATCGCCTAGCATCGAAGTTGTTGTTTTTTTATTGCTGGTGCGTTTAGAGCTTTCAAGAAGAGAGTCTTGTGGGATCCGATATTGACTACGAGCCCGCGCCCTGTTCATCCCGACCAAGATCCAGGTGCGCCTAGAGGCCGAGGGAGACGAGGTCGCGGCGGGGGCGCTAGAGCCAGCACCAGCCGAGAGCGGGGAGAAGGCGGTCGGGCCAGAGGCCGCAGAAAGCGAAAACTACCTCGGGACGAGCACGTACGACGGCCTTACGTAAACATATCCCAGAATGATTGACAACTAGGACGACCAATAGTCTTGATGATCCACCCGGGAAAAGAAAATCCTCCACTATACCTTTAAATAAAAGCAGTGTGGCTGAGAGATTAGTTATCCTGCAGGCTGCTTGCGAGATGGCTATAGGGTGGGACAGAATCTGTATGAATACTAAAACAATGTCACGCGACGGTGCGCCTCATCCAGTTCAAGATTATGTACCGCTGCTGTTGGACTCCCGCCAGATTGTTTAGAGTTGGTCTGAAATACGCACCAAAATTGTTGGAAATGTAAGACAGAGGACGGCCAACTACTTCATGTCCTATGGTCCATTTTGGACCGGGATGCACGATAACCTATGTCGGATTGCAGGGACCCAGGTTCCATTAGCCAAGATTATTTGCTCAGGGAGACGGGTCAGTCCCAAGTAGGGTTGGGTACCGAAAGCTGGTGCTAATACGGCACCGGTGCCTAAACGACCGGTATCTACCGGTCCTAATCGCAACGTAGATTTCGGTGCCAATGAAATGCCTTTGGAGCTGCTCTCAGAACAGAAACCTCGCTGAATTTGACGCTAGTTAACACTTCACTTGACAGCAGGTAACGTTAGCCTACCGCTAGCTAGCAGCTGGATTGAACACGGTTAAAATGTTGACAGCTAAACGGTGTAAAGTGTGACTGTATCTCACTGGAAAGGATTGCAACAGCGGGGACGTTAAGCCGCGTGCAGCTGCCTTTGTCGGAAAAACACAGACGTTGCATTCACTTGAAACTAGTAAGCCTCATGGTGCATTCAAAGTTATTGTCTGGTGGCGAAACCTGAGGCTCTTGAGCCGTATGTGGCTCTTTGCCTGCTCCTTTGAGGCTCTTACTGTGTGGCTGTGTTATTGGTGGATTTTTTTTTTTTTTTTTTTGAAACATTTCAGATAGCATATGAATGCATCTGCCAATATATTTGCCAATTATTTTAAAATAGAAAATAATGCAGCATAACAAAGACTGTCAGGTGTCCCACTGTGTCAATCTAAGTAAGAAAAAAAAAAAAACTATGAAAACTGCTGTAATGTATTATGACCGTCATTACATCTGGAAGTCACGGTTGCTGTTGTAGCGTGGACGTGCACGTGTTGTGTGGCTTTTTTGCTATGGTGCGTTTTTTTTGTGGCTCTTTATGCTGAACTGGTGGGCCACCCCTGTTCTATTCCCCTATTTTGAAGTATTGGTTTAGGCATCGGCATCGTTTTATCGGAAAAAAAACAAACGATACCCAACCCTAGACCCAAGCGGGACGGATAAGCACATGAGCAGCTGGGTCCAGACTAGTTTAATGAGCCAGACTAGTTTAATGAGCCAGACTAGTTTAATGATAGCCAGAGAGATTTCTTTAAGGAGGATGGAAGAATGAGGGGCTGCCGTCCATCCAGGAGTGGGCTTGTGAGATGGCTCATGCTGTGAATTGTATGTTGGTAAAATAGTTAAAAATCACAAAAAATTAACCTGCAGGCTGCTCATCAACACAGGCAGTCCCTCCAGACCCCAGGCGGGACTCGTCCCGGAAGCCCGGCCTGCAGTGGCACGAGTACGAACCGAACCGGTTCACGCAGTCTGCGTTAACGTCACACAGCACCATCTGGGTCCCGCACTCGTTTACATCTGAAACACACACACACACACCCCCCTCCTTACTCACATTGCCAGCTCTATCCCCACAGAGCTGTAAGCTGGAGTAAGTTCTGGCTACAGCACAGATGCATTCTGGGATAGAAGGGGGAAAAAAAAAAACATTCTGGGTTGTTTGCATCATTTTTTTTTTTTTTTTACAACGTTTTTTTGGGGCATTTTAGGCCTTTATTTTTATAGGACAGATGAAGACATGAGAGGGGAGAGCGAGGGGGAATGTCATGCAGTTTCTGTACTTTAGGATGCCCGTTGTCAGCTGGCCATAATTAGCCGTAGAGGCTAAAGTTGCTCCTTTGACTACACAGTGAATTAAGGGGGACTGTCCACAATATTATAAACAATAAACTAAACTTAATTGGGGAAAAGTTTGCCGTGTGTCGAGGAATTGACGCATTCATACCATCACCACCGATCATAAAAAAGGTGCGAGGTCATTGCAAGTCCCTCCAAATTAGTCTATACCCACGACGTTCCACTTTCGGGATTTTTTCGTGATTGTCCCTCCCCTTCCTCTGTCTCTGTGATGGCGTTCTAACCTCCGGCTGATTTGTGAGGACTCTGGTTAACTGCTTCCCGGATCGCTGCAGGGTAAATCCAGACAGCTAGCTAGACTATCTGTCCAATCTGAGTTTTCTGTTGCACGACTAAAACTACTTTTGAACGTACACATGTTCCACCAAAACAAGTTCCTTCTTGAGGCTATTTTGAAGCGGCTACATGCGGAGGTTAGCACCACGCAGCACTTAGCGCTGCCCAAGACGATTGTGATTGGTTTAAAGAAATGCCGATAAACCAGAGCACGTTTTTCTTCCATCCCAGAATGCCGTGTGGACTAGCCAGACCTTCATCCGCGGCGCTGTGGAGGAAGGTCTGGCAATGAAAGACATCTCCGAATTAACTACCATGCAGAGTTTCAACATTTTCTGTGTCACACTGAAGGCTCGGCCCCGTGCTGTACCTGCGATCGAGACAGAGGAGATCACAGCTTCCCAGTGGCCGACGCCGACGGCCGCGGCAGAGAGGCCGTGCAGGTTGGAGTGGACGGTCCGGTGGACCTGTAGACCCTCCGGACCCGGTGCAATCTGCAGCCAGATGATGTACAGCCCCCCTGCACTCAGTCTAGACAGACAGACAGACAGACACACGTAAATGGCCCTTGAGTTGAGATTTTCTTTTTTGAGCCATTTTATACAATCGTTTTCTAAAACATTCATGCCAGAGATTGATGTTGCTTCACTTAACGAGAGAAAAAGAAGAAGCCTCGTTTCTCATTTAACAAAATCAGGTTTCCTTTTTTTCCTTGCACCTCCTTTCACGTCTTTGAGAGGAACTAAGATCGGCGAGTGTAGGGCTGCAACCAACGGTTTTTTTCATTGTCGATTCATGCATAGATTATTTCCTTGAATAATCGATTGGTTGTTTGGTCTCTAACATGTGGATCAGTGTTTCCCAGAAAGCCCAAGATGACGTCCCCAAATGTCTTGTTTTGTCCACAATTCAAAGATATTCAGTTTACTGTCACAGAGAGAAGAAACTAGAAAATACTCACATTAAACACGCTGACATCAGAGAATTTGTAAAGATAAAAAAACTGACTAATCAATTATCAAATAGTTGGCAATGATTTAATAGTTGCCAACAAATCAATAAATCTGCACAGCTCTATGAAAGTGGAGGAAACAAGGAAGCAATCAAGAGCTCATATTTCTGCTCATTTTCTGGTTCATAATTGTATTTAGAGGTTGTACCAGAATAGGTTTACATGGTTTAATTTTCAAAACATATTTTTGTTGTACTGCACATCGCTGCAGCTCCTCTTTTCATCCTGTGTGTTGAGCTCTCTGTTTTAGCTACAGAGTGAGACATCTCACTTCTGTTCCATCTTTGTTGGGAGTCGCACATGCTCAGTAGCTAGGTAAGGACTACTAGCCAGTCAGAAGCAGAGTATGAGGGCGTGTCCTGACAGTACCTAGGTAAGGACTACTAGCCAGTCAGAAGCAGAGTATGAGGGCGTGCCCTGACAGTACCTAGGTAAGGACTACTAGCCAGTCAGAAGCAGAGTATGAGGGCGTGTCCTGACAGTACCTAGGTAAGGACTACTAGCCAGTCAGAAGCAGAGTATGAGGGCGTGTCCTGACAGTACCTAGGTAAGGACTACTAGCCAGTCAGAAGCAGAGTATGAGGGCGTGTCCTGACAGTACCTAGGTAAGGACTACTAGCCAGTCAGAAGCAGAGTATGAGGGCGTGTCCTGACAGTACCTAGGTAAGGACTACTAGCCAGTCAGAAGCAGAGTATGAGGGTGTGCCCTGACAGTAGGTAGGTAATCACTACTAGCCAGTCAGAAGCAGAGTATGAGGGCGTGTCCTGACAGTACCTAGGTAAGGACTACTAGCCAGTCAGAAGCAGAGTATGAGGGTGTGCCCTGACAGTAGCTAGGTAAGGACTACTAGCCAGTCAGAAGCAGAGTATGAGGGCGTGCCATGCTAGCAGCTAGGCGAGCATTATAACGTGTGTCTCTGAAGTGACCACGTGTGTCTCTGAAGTAAAGGCTGGACTACAACAGAGCTGTTTGGAGCAGTTGGTGAACAGTGTTTTCTGGTGGAGATGGTAAGTCCCTTTGGGGGGGACTTTGGCCTTTTTCACTTTGTAAACCTACAACATGCACAAAAAAGACATATAACACAATAAAGGAAAGGGGGAGAAGCCAAAAAGCATATGAGCACTTTAAAGTTTCAGCAGTTTTAGGAGTCTGCTGTGTACCAACCTCTTTTTTCTTTTAGTCTTCATGGACAGTGGCATATGCAGAGGCTTCAGCTGCTTGCTGATCTACAGAAACACAAATCATTCTGTGATGCTTCACAAACGCTCTACACGAAGCACCGTCAACGTCTTTGCTTCGCTGTCATCAACATACCAGCTCTTTCACCGACTGCAGCAGTGATAGCAACACGTGGTCCCAGGACTCCTTTACATCCGGAATGAATTTCACCTCAACCGTCACTTCAAACAGGTGACCTGTGGAAGGACCAAAACGGGATCAACCCTATGTTCCCACATTTCTAAGATTTTTCTTAAAATTAGGCCCTATGTTAGGGTTACATTCTATCTGTAGTCCATTGCTGGGTACTGGGTAATAGCTTGGGTGTAATTGGCTACCAAATTGGGAGAAAGGGGGGTAAAATCTGATACAAATTTATGAAAAAGGAAATGTGGGAACATAGGGCCTAATTTTCAGTGAAAAAAAAAATCTTAGAAATGTGGGAACATAGGACTGTGGGAACATCGGGCCGTGGGAACATAGGACTGGAAACATAGGACTGGGAACAGAGCTGTGGGAACATAGGACTGGGAACAGAGCTGTGGGAACATAGGACTGGGAACAGAGCTGTGGGAACATAGGGCCGTGGGAACATAGGGCCGTGGGAACATAGGGCCGTGGGAACATAGGGCCGTGGGAACATTGGGCCGTGGGAACATTGGGCCGTGGGAACATTGGGCCGTGGGAACATTGGGCCGTGGGAACATTGGGCCGTGGGAACAGAGCTGTGGGAACATAGGACTGGGAACATAGAGCTGTGGGGACATAGGGCTGTGGGAACATAGGGCTGTGGGAACATAGGGCTGTGGGAACATAGGACTGGGAACATAGAGCTGTGGGGACATAGGGCTGTGGGAACATAGGGCTGTGGGAACATAGGGCTGTGGGAACATAGGGCTGTGGGAACATTGGGCTGTGGGAACATAGGGCTGTGGGAACATAGGGCTGTGGGAACATAGGACTGGGAACATAGAGCTGTGGGGACATAGGGCTGTGGGGACATTGGGCTGTGGGAACATAGGGCTGTGGGAACATAGGGCTGTGGGAACATAGGGCTGTGGGAACATAGGGCTGTGGGAACATAGGGCTGTGGGAACATTGGGCTGTGGGAACATTGGGCTGTGGGAACATAGGCACGCTCCCACCAAAATATAGCGTTAACAGCGCGATAATGCTAAAGCAAGCAGCACAGTGTTCACTACAATCAGGCGTGCAGATAAATATATCTCACGTTTGATCCGAGTCGAAACTGGAAATACAATCAAATTAAATTTGATCCAATCAACACTGTGTGTTAGTCGGCTTAGCTCAGAATATGTTTAACGTAGCACGCGATCTGATGTGTTGTGTTGTAACAGAAACGCTGTCCCAGAAAATAAAAAGATGTTTATAGTGTTAACATTCCTCACCGGTCCCATACTCACCGCCAGGAAGATGTGGGACTTCAGAGTGATTTCTGATGTTGACTACAAGAGAAACACACAGTCAAACAGATTTAGTTACTTTGCAGACGCAGATTAATACAAAATATAAATCAACTAATAAATTACCTATTGTTATGAATAGCGTCGGATTGATTATTCCATCTTTGTGTTTAACCACCGGGCAGTAAAGTGTTTTTATAATTTTTTGTATCAATTAATTTTTATTTAGAATGTCAAATCACAACAGTTATTTCAGGACACTTTACTGGTAGACGCACCCTAGCGGCAGCAAATGTAATTCGCAGCCAGGGTCGTCTAGCGTCTCCGTTGGCTTGCGAGCTGGAAAAACCAAACTCTAGTCAGGCCAATCACATCGTGTGTAGAGTCGGTGGGCGGGGCTTAACATGATGACGGCAGAGTTGCGACGGTTCCGCGTGAATTCCCCGCTACTTGAAAACAAAGAAGATGGCGGCTGCTTGTCAGTACACGATCCGTTCCATCTGCACGATCCGTTCTTCGCATGCGCAGAATTGCGTAGCAGAAAACCTGTGCGATTTGTACCACGCATGCGTTAAAAAACACTTGACTGCAACTGGCAGCATATTTTTCTTGACGTCATTGTTGTGTTGTTTATGTTGATAGTTTTACTGGTAATACTTCGTCTTGACCATAGACCATTAATTAATTATTAATATACCTGTCTATGGTCTTGACTAATAAAGTAAGTGTCCTTTCAAAGACGAGACGACAGCTCTTCCAGCCACCACTGCTGTATACCGCTATAGTAGCTGCATGCTAACGGCAGTAAACATGTCATCTTGGCGGCCATTGTTGTTAAATTCTCCCCAATTCTGAGTCTCATTCCTGCTGAAACATGTCCGATTGGGTAGTGTTTGGTTCAGAAGCCTTTATCTGAGATTTCTGACGTTAGAAAGTGCTGCTTCGTTCCACTATCTAACGTTAGCATACTCCTAGTGGCTAACGGCTATGTAGCATGCTAACGCGACAGTTGTAATCTTGGCCAATGCTGGTAATTTCTCCCAAAATTCCGGTCACTTTAGTGCTGGACCATGTCCGGTTGTGTAGTGTTTGGTTTAGAAGTCTTTATTGGTGATTGTTCGCGGTAGCAGCGGAGTATATAGCAGGACTTTACCGTGAAAAATCACCACCGTTGGCCAAGATAACAGATATGTTGCGTTAGCATTCAGCTACATAATAGTTATGTATGCACATGCGCAGAACGGACCGGTAATCGTGCAAGCGTAGAACCGATCAGCTGGGTCGTAAAAGCATGAGCTTCTGCGCATGCGCGGAGTTATGCGCATGCGAAGAACGGATCGTGCAGATGGAACGGATCGTGTACTGACACTGCTGCTGGAGAACAGCGGTCTTTGGAATCTGCTTTTGCCGCGACTCTGGAAGACTTGGAGTTAAGAACAAAGAACGGCACTGAAGTCATTCTTAAAAAAGGAAGATGTGTTCTGAAGATGTTCTCTGGTTGGTTGTAGCGCTATCCTATTGCGTGCAGAGGGAATTTGAAAGACAAGCGTTTATCCCGCCCCTCGGATTGAGCCCTGAACAATGGTGAGTTCCCAGATCCGACATCTGGATGTGGGTCAGACCCGACATCTGGATGTGGGTCTGGCTTGTCAGGCTAGGTCTAGACCACACTGTGATTTACAGAGGCTCAACAATTTCCCACGAGCAAGCATTTGGTGCAACAGTGGCGAGGAAAAACTTGCTTTTTACAGGCAGAAACCTCGGACAGACCCTGACTCTTGGTTGGCAGCCATCTGCCGGTTGGGACACAGAGACACTGATACAGATATACAGAAATATGATTCGTAATAATCACAGCAGTTGGCATGACGCACCGTGGTACTTACAGTCACAATAGAAATAGCTGAACTATGATTAGATCCATCTTATCTATTTTAAAAATCTAGCAGATGTAAAAAACACAACAAAAAAAAGGCATTATGAGTTACAAGCACAACAGTTATCCAACAGTAGCCTACTTTTGAGCATACATCAAAAGCTCATGTAAAACATCTTGGTGACCAAGTGTACACGTAGTCAAACGTCTGAGTAAAACACAAATGGGGGCGACCTCTAGCTCACCCAGTAAGAGCGTGCGCCCCATGTAGGCTGAGTCCTTTACAGCGGCCCGGGTTCGAGTCAAACCTGCGGCCCTTTGCTGCATTTCATCCTCCATCTCTCTCCCACCTTTCCTGTCTATCTATTACCGCTATCAAATAAAGGGGAAAGCCCCCAAAAAAACAAATGGGACTCACGGTTTCCTCTGTGGTCCGACAGCGGCTCCACCATGTTGTGGTGAAGAAGAGTTGGCTCGGTCTTCTCTGGTTCTGCTGCTTCAGAGGGAGAAGGAAGCCGGTTTGAAGTTTCCTCCCCCGAAAGCCTTTCTTCCTCCGACAGCCTCTCTTCCTCTGGACGTGCAGCTTCTTTTGGATGTGTCGAAACTTCCTCTGGATGTGTGGAAACTTCCTCTGGATGTGTGGAAACTTCCTCTAGACGTGTGGAAGATTCCTCTAGACGTGTGGAAGATTCCTCTAGACGTGTCGAAGCTTCCTCTGGACGTGTCGAAGCTTCCTCTGGATGTGTCGAAGCTTCCTCTGGATGTGTCGAAGATTCCTCTGGATGCGTGAAAGATCGCTCCACATTAGCGGCCGGGCTGCCCGTGGCGGGCTGGATGGGCTCCTGACTCTGACCGCCGCGTTGCTGCTGTGACGATGCAGGAGGGACGGCTGCGTCAGACTGCCGTGAAGGGGTTTTAGTGGCACCTCTTCCCGATCGAGAGGTCCCCTGCGTGGATGCCGGCACAGCTGTGGACCGGTGCTCCGAGATTGGATGGGGGTTTTCATCCACCTGAGTGTAAACACAGAGTGGAAGAATTTCTCAGAAAATAACAAAATGCAAATAAATACTTGTATATAAAAAAAAGGTGAACATGGATGTGATTTATTAGATTAAACAAAGTCAATGATGCAAAAGTCCAAGCAAAGATCGTCTCCTAAAAATAGATACAGTATATTTTACTGCAACATTTACAGTTTGACGGTTTGTTTCCATTGAGTTGGAGGAACTCTTTCGGGATTTCTATTAGTGTATCCTGGGCTGTCGTGCAGGGTCAGGGTGGCAGCAGTCACAGGTGGAAGAAGAACTTAAATCTTTTACTTAAGTAAAAGTAGCAATACCACAGTGTAGAAATACTTTTACATACTTAAAAGTACACACGGCAGTAAACTGATATGAGCAAACAAGGTTTAACCATGTATCCAGCTAATTTAAATAGCTCACGTTACTGTATTGTGTTAAGAGTTAACTTCATTTAAAAAGGTGCTCCAAGTGATGTTGGGTGACGTCACTTCTTGTTGATGTTCAAAGTATTTTCAAACAAAATGGAGGCTAGCTTGCCCCTCCCTCCTCCTCATCCCGTCCTTTCCCCCTCCCTTCCGTGCACTGACCCCCCCACCCCCACCCCCAAATCCTTCTTGTCGGTTATTGGCTGAAATACTGTTTATTATGTTTGGTGGTGCAGGTTGGCGCAGTTTGTTTTTGTTGGTGTTTGTGTAGCCTACAGAGACCGCTTTTTTACAGTGTGTTCAGGGGACAGGCAGCTAGCGGATAGTGAGGAGATGTTTTTTTACAGTATGTTCAGGGGACAGGAAGCTAGCAGATAGTGAGATGTTTTTTTACAGTGTGTTCAGGGGACAGGAAGCTAGCAGATAGTGAGGAGATGTTTTTTACAGTGTGTTCAGGGGACAGACAGCTAGCAGATAGTGAGGAGATGTTTTTTACAGTGTATTCAGGGGACAGGCAGCTAGCAGGTAGTGAGGAGATGTTTTTTTACAGTATGTTCAGGGGACAGGCAGCTAGCAGATAGTGAGATGTTTTTTACAGTGTGTTCAGGGGACAGGCAGCTAGCAGATAGTGAGATGTTTTTTACAGTGTGTTCAGGGGACAGGCAGCTAGCAGATAGTGAGAAGATGTTTTTTTACAGTGTGTTCAGGGGACAGGCAGCTAGCAGATAGTGAGGAGATGTTTGCTGTATGTGACAAAAAATGTTGTAGCCTAAAAAACGCGTCACATCACTACGATCCACCCACCTCAGTGTCTGCGGCCTCCTCTGGCTCCGTCCCGTCTGAAGATGGACTAAAATAACCATACGTAAGATCAGAACTAGCCAGCGACGGATGCGCTGACTCCAGCTGTTCGCCGTTCTTAACAAGTTCATTGAAGTCCAGGATTCCAGGAGATGGTTCTGACTTCCTGTTTGGGAATCCCTCCTGCGGCTTGTAAACCACCGGGGGTCCAAAGGCCTGGTAGCGGCCGTAGAAGCCCCTGTAGGGCGAGCTGGGCCAGCCGCCGATCAGCTGCACCACATACAGAGTGTTGGACGAGGACGTGTACTTGGCCTCCCGCCAGCACTTCTGCAGGACTTTGTGAGCCTGTAAGTGTCCGATGGGCTCGTCCACGTGGACCTGGTCCTCTTTGAGGTGGCAGGCGTCGTCGGGGGTCAGGTCCTCCAGGTGGAGATGGATCCTCTTTGCCGGGTCCACCCGGATGGTCCAGTTGCACCACAGCGGCGGGTTGGAGCACAGGTAATCCGGGGAGAAGAACTCGCCGGCATCGCTCTGCAGCAGCTGCTGGCAGCTCCGCAGGGCGTAGAAGGCACTGCCGTCGCCTCTGGGTCCATCTGAGATTAGACAAGACTTTGTTGATCAGCAAAATATAAACACACAGCACACATACAGAATATACTAGAAATAATAAACAGGATAGAATACAAGAACAAATATTCAAGACTTAAGGTAAAAAAATAACGCAAGTATGTACAGACATACACTGTATATACAGTATCTCTCTCTCTCTTCGAATTACAGACTGTGATTAATTAATCTAAATTAATCGCATATATATCTATCTATCTCTATATATATCTATCTCTCTAGCTATCTATCTATCTCTCTAGCTATCTATCTATCTCTCTCTCTCAAAATGTAAACTAATTACAGACTGATTACTCTCTCTCTCTCGAATATTTTCTAGTGTCTTCTCTCCTCTGACTGCCAACAATTTCAAGGCATCCAAAAAGTTTACATTCAAAATCATGTCCAACCCTCCAGGTATTCACTGGTTTCATCACAGTAAGAAACCCCACACAAACGTAAACCCACGTTTAAGTCTCAACATTCAGGAACTGGTTTTAAATCTCTCTGAATGCTCAAGGAAACTGTAATCCAATATAACAGCTCTGCCATGAATACTGGCTACGTTCAGACTGCAGGCAAAAGTGGCCCAAATCAGATTTTTTGGGGGGGTCAAGCGACCAGGTCTGACTACTTCAGAAGTAGTGTAAACACTCAAATCTTGCCCTGATCTGATTTCTTCAAATCAGATTTAGACCACTTCCATATGTGGTCCTGAGCCAGACCCAGGACCCAAATATGTGAGTTTGTGTGTTTATTTGTTATAATTTAAATAGTTTTTCCTTTTTTTAAGTAGGAACCAAGAGGGATAGGGGGACGTGAGATTAACACATTGTGGGTTTTGCTCTTTTCATGGGATTTGTTAGCCTGGGTAAACCCCGCCCACTCTGCCGGCGATTTGATTTCTCCCTGCAGATCAGGCTGGAAACCTGCACGTTTAATTCTCCTGCTTCAGTTCACAATTTTGTGGGAACCAAATCACAAACTGGCTTATCCACCTTGCGCGCTATTGGCAGGTTTAACACGATGACGATAGAGAAGCAACGGCAAGCAGCTTGTTTACATTCAACAAACCGCCCCAAAGCGCAGCGACTCGTTGATGGCGCTGTCGCTGCTACGTCACCCGGATCGTTGGTCCGATTGGTCGAAGGACTACCCAACTGTGTATAGAGTCATTTGAACTATGCCCGCCTCTTGTGCAGAGAAAATACAGAGCAGACTCCCCAGACTAATGCTCAATCTTATATCTATTGAGCTTGGTCTGGTGATAGCCAGACTAGGGATTTGTTGAAAGTAAGAAAAAATATCTTGCAAGATTCAAAACTCAAACTCAAAGAACTAAATATGTGCAAAAAGTTGGTGAGGAGAATGTGAATTTGGACATTCCCTGCATGCATAACATGACTTTGACACTTTGGGCATCACATTGTACAGGTGTGCCTAATAAAGTGGCCGGTCAGTGTATATAAAAGGGAGATCTCACCAATAAAATTTTAATACCAAGACCAACTCATGGTTGTAAAGACATAAACATGTAGATAAGGGGCAGGGACTTTCACTGTTTTAACACTGTAAACTGGACATCCCTGTAATAATAATAATAATAATAATAATAATAATAATAATAATAATAATAATAACTATTTCTATTGCACTTTTCTTAACAATGTTACAAAGTGCTTTCCAGAACAGAAGATAATAACCAACAACAACTCAACCAACAACAATGAAGTAAAATACAAAAACACAGGTATCATAAAACATGAGAAAATAAATAAAAAATATAAATGTATACATACATACATACATATATATACACACACATAAATATACATGTATGTGTACATATACATATACACAGACATACATTAAATGGGCAAGGCAGGACGGGATGATAAGACCCCAACATTATATTAAATATTCATCAACGCTTTCCTATGAAAGAAAGTTTTAAGAAGGGACTTAAAAGATGCTAATGATGTGGCGTGTCTGATTTCGGTAGGCAGAGACTCCATCTAAATAATCAGTACTTTTATCATGGTAAAACACACTTCATTCAAAGTGGACAGAAACAAAATAAAACTACCAAAAGCCGTCTTGGTTCATCTTTCCACTGTTCCAACAATCACCACTCTGGTCTGGTTGGAATAAACCCTTAATTCACCCATTTACATGTGGAGATATGCTGGCTCTATACACGCTAAAAGTAGTGATTATTTACATGGAGTCTGGCTCTATACACGCTAAAAGTAGTGATTATTTACATGGAGTCTGGCTCTATACACGCTAAAAGTAGTGATTATTTACATGGAGTCTGGCTCTATACACGCTAAAAGTAGTGATTATTTACATGGAGTCTGGCTCTATACACGCTAAAAGTACTGATTATTTACATGGAGTCTGGCTCTATACACGCTAAAAGTACTGATTATTTACATGGAGTCTGGCTCTATACACGCTAAAAGTACTGATTATTTACATGGAGTCTGGCTCTATACACGCTAAAAGTCCTGATTATTTACATGGAGTCTGGCTCTATACACACTAAAAGTAGTGATTATTTACATGGAGTCTGGCTCTATACACGCTAAAAGTAGTGATTATTTACATGGAGTCTGGCTCTATACACGCTAAAAGTAGTGATTATTTACATGGAGTCTGGCTCTATACACACTAAAAGTAGTGATTATTTACATGGAGTCTGGCTCTATACACACTAAAAGTCCTGATTATTTACATGGAGTCTGGCTCTATACACGCTAAAAGTTCTGATTATTTACATGGAGTCTGGCTCTATACACGCTAAAAGTAGTGATTATTTACATGGAGTCTGGCTCTATACACGCTAAAAGTCCTGATTATTTACATGGAGTCTGGCTCTATACACACTAAAAGTAGTGATTATTTACATGGAGTCTGGCTCTATACACGCTAAAAGTCCTGATTATTTACATGTAGTCTGGTGTAGTTTGGTGATGTTCCAGAGTCTAGGGGCTCTAACAGCAAAGGCTCTGTTCACCGAGTCTGTCTGTCTTTTTTTTTTTTTTTTACCTTTACCTTTATAATCCTGAAGCTGACTGTTGTTTTTTTTAAACTCACAGAGAAAAGAAGAGTAAAGCCACACGTTTAAAATACCTTCAGGTTGAGTCTCACGCGGAGGCTGGTTGGCTTCTTCTCTGTTCACCTACAAACACAAGAAAACAACACACACAATTATGTTGCACCATGTTTTAAGTATTAACATTAAGTATTGATTTCTCAGCCTTTACCTGTGTGTCACTGAGTTTCCACAATATACCAAATATGAGCAGCACGCTTTTAAAGCTAAAGATGCTTTTTCGAGGCATTATTTCACCAAAACTTTGCCTGTTAAACTACTTTAAATGTTTGAAACAATGAAGTCGAGTTGAGCCCCACAGCTTCAGTTAAACTGCTGTTTTCCTTTCCTGTGTGAGCAGCTGAAATTCATCAACCAGCTGATTGAGTTTCTGTTTTTTCTGGATGTCACGTCAGCATCATACTTGTCCACCAGAGGTCCCTGTTGTACTTCACATTTAATCTCTTCATTCTGTTTTTCAGCTAAATTCTCCTTTACATTGTGACGGCAAATTGTATTTCAACCATTACCTTAGAGATTGTTTTCAACCTCCACAAGATCCTGGTGGTTTTTCTTTCTCTCTTTCTGTGGACTTTGTTAAAGTAGCAGAGGGGAAAACAGCTGCAGCCCTCAACTATAGACTAGTAGAGATTATATTGCTTTAACTAGCCTGAAGCTTTCTCAAGTTGTTATCTTTGTTCTTAGATAACAAGTGAGGAAGGCCGATGACTGCTTACGACAGCGAGAAACCACGTTTCTTTCTGTCTCCAATGCAGAGAGGCGTTTTGGCTAAAGATTAGAACATAGCAGAGGAAAAATGTAAACTAACTTTAATTGTTTATGGTATGTGACCAAAAAGTCAGCAATTTTTTATGGGCGCAACCCACGTACTCAGTGCTGCTGCTCATCCCACAAATGCATGTTCCCTTTCAAATGGGGCACCATTTGAAAGGGAACTAAACAGGCTTTCCACCGGTATGAGAGCTATTGCCAAAAATGAAACCACAGAGAAATAATCTACCATCAACACAGATTTTCTTACTTTTTGTGCTAAGTTTATGAGGTCTTCTGTTAAAAATGTGGGTGTGATAATAGACAGTGATTTTAAATTGGACAAGCAGATAATTTCTGTAATAAAATTAAGCTTTTTTCAACCGAGGCTCTTATCTAAGGTCAAGCCCTTTTTATCATTTAGTAATTTTGAAAGGGTTATACATGCTTTTATTTCTCGACCAGGCCTGACTACTGTAATGCCCTTTATGTTGGTGTAGACAAGGCCTCTATGTCACGCTTGCAGTTGGTACAGAACGCTGCAGCTCGTCTTTTAACAGGAACTCGTAGGCTCGTACTGGCTCCCTGTACATTTTAGAATTGATTTTAAGATACTTTTATTTACGTACAAAGCACTTATTGGGCTAGCTCCAACCTATCTCTCCGACCTATTGAAAACATATGTCCCCCCAAGGTCACTCAGGTCAGCTGACCAGTTGTTCCTTGTGGTCCCAAGAACAAGGTTGAAGAGCAGGGGAGACCTTTGCAGTAGTAGCCCCTAAACTCTGGAATCAATTGCCTCTACATATCAGGCTGGCTCATACATTGTCTGTTATTAAATCCCGTCTAAAACATATTTTTATTCTCAGGCTTTTAACACTTTGCAGTAGTTGCCTTTAGATATTACTATAATGTCGCTGTTAAACTGTTGTCCTTTTGTTGTTTTGTGTTTGTTGTGTTATTGTGTCTTTCTATGTTTTTGTTTTTCTGATTGTACAGCACTTTGGTCAACTGTTGGTTGTTTTAAAATGTGCTCTATAAATACATTTTGATTTTGATAGGATATATATTAAATATAAATAATAATAAATATTTCCTTTGAAGGGGAGCTACTAACCAATATACAACAAATACGCCATGTTGCGTCCTTTTTGTTTCATAACCATCATTAACTTTTACATTGTACTCGAGTCGACGACTACAATGCATGAATGAGGGTTAATTTAAACTCACATTAACGGTTCACCTCTGCACCACCAGATGGCATTAAAGCATCGTGGCAAAAATACCCTCAACAGTTCCTGTACTGAGATACTAAAGCACATGTGAGATTATGGCTGATATGGCCTAATTATAATCAATTTGTATAAGAATATCTTTCCAATAGACATTCATCAAATTAATGTTAAATGTTATGCTCTGAATAATAAGTGTTAAATACTGCATTAGGAATATTATTAATACATCATTATTGAGTGGCCGCGTCAGGAATATCAAGGCCGGGGTTCTTAAACCCTGAGACCCTAAATTTACATTTAGTCCTGGGTGTCTGAGGGACCCGATGCTCATGGACACTTTTTTAACCACCATAATATTATGGTAATAATATAATTATAATAATTAGTCCACTTTCAATATTGGGCAGAAACGTTAAAATAACAACATTTATAGAACCTCAGTATATCTTCTCAAGTTTCCCAAACATGATTCATACTGTCAAACTAGCATTAACCATTAGTGGCTGAGTTACTAATTGACTGACCTGTTAAGTAGAGAAAACCACATCTGAATGACGTTGTCTTCTTTGTGGGCACTTGGCACGTCATTCTGTAATGTTTGGACTTTTGTTTTTCTGTAAGCGTGCTGAGTCCATGATGTACGGTTTGTGACAAAGAGTTTCCCCTTGTGCAGGGTTTTCCCTGTGATTATAATTATATATATTATATAGATTACAAGGTTTAGGTGCAGCACCCGAGCCGTGAATTTAACTAAAAGACTTTTCTCAGATCTAATGACTGTAGTTGGACTTTCTTAGCAAGTTTTGTCTTAACATGTTTTGAGTGTTTTTTATTTATGAGCTTCTCTAGATTTTCAAACATATGTACATACACACTGTTGACATGTCTTAAGGACATTAAGGCATGGATGGCATTACATTTCTTAAGCTTTAATGAAAGCAAAACCAAGGTCCAGATATTTAAACCAGGTGGTGAATGTAATTCCAATCATCTGGACCTGTGTTCCCTCGAACCATATAAACTTAGTACAAAAATGAAGGAAATTTGTGTTTGGTAGATTATTTCTCTGTGGTAACAATGCTTTTTGGCAATACATCTTATACCGTTGGAAAGCCTCTTTAGTTCCCCTTAACTAAAAGACTTTTCTCAGATCTAATGACTGTAGTTGGACTTTCTTAGCAAGTTTTGTCGTAACATGTTTTGAGTGTTTTTTTATTTATGATCTGCTCTAGCTTTTCAAACATATTATGACACAGATATGGTAATAACAGTTCAAAATGATGAGAAAAAGAGACATAAAACTACCACAAAGGGACACAAACTCACTGCAAAGAGACGCTAAATGACCAAAAAGAGACACAACATGAACAAAAACTCACAAAAAAACACAAAAACTATGGGGAAATACGTATACATGTTTTATATCTTGAAAAATGTAACATTTTCTTTTGGAAGGACGCCTGAACCCCCCGCCAAATAAACACACCTAGTCTTCCACCAGCTGAGGGAAATCACTGCTCTTGTGGACAATTAAGTCAACAGGATTTACTAAAAAGATCATTACTGTAACTTCCACATGATGTGAATAAATATCTTTTTGTGTCTTTTATGTGAGCAACCATACTGAAGGTGAGCAATGTTCTTCTCTCAGAAAACTCATGAGCAAGCAGAACATAAACTCGCAGAATTGTTAATAATTAATTTTCAGATAGAAGTGAAGTACGTTATCATAGCATGTTACCAAACTGCTTCTCAGACAGCAAGGTTTTCATGTTTTTCAGGTCAAAATAGTTTTTGGAAAACGACTAAATTTGGTTTAAGAGGTAAAGTCTGACCTGCATAAAACCAGTGTTTTAAAAGCATTTCAGTGACTTCATTTCAACGTGTTTATTTCAAAGTTAACATTCTTATTTCATAGCATGTGCTATATAGTCAAGTTTGATTTTTATTAAATTAAAGGGTGCATAAAGAAGTGGCCATGTACGTACAGTAGGAAAACTTCAGTATATCTGCTGCTGTAGACTCTTAGGGCCTTATCTTGCAACTGGCACGTCGCATCGCAAAGCCCGACATGAGTGTCTTTGCTAGTTTAAGACCGACGCAGTTGTCAATTTCCCATCCAGAGGACACGTCGTTTAAATAGCAAATGCACCTGCGCCCATCGATGCGCCCATGGGCGTGCTGGTCTTACAGGGAGGTGTCTTCAGGTGTATTCTTGGCATATTGCTATCTTGAGGCACACTATGCTTGTTACACACAGGGACACACAGCAGCACACAAACATGCAGAAGATTACACATTAAAGGCAAATCCTCCATCATAACAGCAATGCTCCAAGGTCCAAACGCGCCTGGCTTTTAAAGGGAATGGGAGATGATCTCTGATTGGTTGATTGCATGTTACACCCAAAACACACCTCTGATTAATGAAGACACTCAGTACAACCCTTTAGAACCATGCACCCGGCACACAGACCCCTTTTTCCGCCGTTACTAGCAAAATTAGTTTCGTATACACTCCAAACACACCCGCCTTTTATTGTGCAATAATCATGCTGTCTAATCAGCATCTTGATATGCCACACCTGTGATGTGGATGGATTTTCTCGGCAAAGAAGAAGTGCTCACTAACACAGATTTATGAACAATATTTGAGAGAAAAAAGCCCTTTGTGTACGTAGAAAAAGTCTTAGATATTTGAGTTCTGCTCATGGAAAATGGGGTGCAAAACAAAAGTGTTGCATTTATAATCTTGTTCAGTGTAGAAAATATCAAACACACACACATACACATACAGAATATACATGAAATAATAGGATAGAATATAAATAAAATAATAAATAGGATAGAATACAAGAACAAATATTTAAAATATATACAAGTTAGGAATAAAAATGTTCGACTACTTAAATAGTATTAATGAAGATGTAAGTAAACCTATTTTGCAAGTTGCACTTAGTGAATTTCTGATGTATATGAGTCTTATCTAACACTTAGTGATGTGTTTAGTGCAACTCCCAATACACTTTTGTTTGCAGAGTAAAGTTGAAGTTCAAATGGAACATGTTAGAGGCCGTTTCGAGGCCTCAGGCAAAACTGTAACTACAGTCTGCACACACTGTGCAGTGTGCACACACTTTGTTCAAATGCTAACACACTGTTCAAATGCTAACACACTGTTCAAATGCTAACACACTGTTCAAATGCTAACACGCTGCTGGTAAAATGGTTAACCCTTGTGTCGTCTTTAACCCTTGAGAAAGATTATCTATTGATTGATGGAATAGCTGGCAGTATAACGCCTTTGCATCTTGAGGAAAGTCACACTTGGCCATTGGCTGCATCCTTTGGTTTTATTCAGAATAGATGCAAGTAACACCTGCATGTTTTTCACTTTCACACACACACACATGCAGATGCACATAAAAGGCCTTTGTTTCCCATGATTCCCAACAATGCAGATATTTTTATCTTCTTCCTTGATGGCGTCATCCTCTGTCTCTGGGCAGATTTCTTCAGTTCTCTCTCACACACACACACACACACACACACACACACACACACACACACACACACACACACACACACACACACACACACACACACTGATCCAAGAGCCATCCCCTACCGTTCAACCTGCACGCCTGGTACGAAAAGACAGCTTCTAACATACACTTCACGCACACAGTAATTAAATGTATCACACACACACACACACACACACACACACACACACACACACACACAGGTGGTTGTAGTCTCCCTGTCTTCACTACGACACTGTACAGAAAGTACACTAATACTTAGGCACTTTCAATTACATTAGCAAATACTACGAAATAAATTTAAAACACAGTATTATTATAGTTGGAAGTGAGTGACAGATGGTCACTGATTATTACAACCCCAAATCAGAAAAAGTTGGGACAGTATGAAAAACACAAATAAAAAAAGAAAGTAGTGATTTCTAAATGTACTTTGACTTGTATTTCATTGCAGACAATGTGAACACAAAATATTTCATGTGTTGTCTGGTCAACTTAATTTCATTTGTAAATATACATCCTTTCCTGTCATTCAGACCTGCAACACATTCCAAAAAAGGTTTGGGACAGGAGCAATTTAGGGCTAGTAATCATGTAAATTGGTTAAATAATGATGTGATTTAAAACAGGTGATGTCAACAGGTGATTGTAATTATGATTTGGTACAAAAGCAGCATCCAAGAAAGGTCTAGTTCTTTAGGAGCAAAGATGGGCCGAGGATTGCCAGTTTGCCAACAAATACGTGAGAAAATTATTGAAATGTTTAAAAACAATGTTCCTCAAAGACGAATTTGCTTATTTCACCATCAACAGTGGATAACATAATTAAAAGATTCAAGGAATGTGGAGGAATTTCAGTGCGTAAAGGACAAGGGTGCAAGCCTAAGCTGAACAACCGTGATCTCCGATCCCTCGGGCGGCACTGCATCAAGAATCGTCATTCATCTATAAGCGATATCACCACATGGGCTCAGGACTATTTTGGCAAACCTTTGTCAAGTACCACAATACGTAGTTACAGCCACAAATGCCAGTTAAATCTGTACTGTGCCAAAAGGAAGCCCTATGTTAACAGTGTCCAGAAGCGCCGTCGACTTCTCTGGGCTCGGAGGCATCTGGGATGGACCATCACACAGTGGAAACGTGTACTGTGGTCAGATGAATCAGTATTTCAGGTATTTTTTGGGAGAAATGGACGCCGTGTGCTCCGGACCAAAGAAGAAAAGCATCATCCAGACTGTTACCAGCAACAAGTCCAAAAGCCAGGGTCTGTCATGGTATGGGGTTGTGTCAGTGCCCTTGGCAAATGTAACTTGCACTTCTGTGATGGCACCATTAATGCTGAAAAGTACATAGAGATTTTGGAGCACAATATGCTGCCTACAAGAATACATCTTTTCCAGGGACGTCCATGCATATTTCAACAAGATAATGCAAAACCACATTCTGCACACATTACAAAGTCCTGGCTGCGGAGGAAGAGGATACGGGTACTTGACTGGCCTGCCTGCAGTCCCGACCTGTCTCCAATAGAGAATGTGTGGCCCATTGTGAAGTGCAAAATGCGACAACGAAGACCCCGTACTGTTGCCCACCTTAAGACTTGTTTGCAGCAAGGATGGGACAAAATTACACCTGAAACACTTCATCACTTGGTGTCTTCAGTCCCTAAACGGAATTTTGTTTTTTTGAAAAAAAAAAAACAATACAAATCATGAGGAACACATTAAATGATGTGCTGTTGTATTATCTGCAATGAAATACAAGTCAAAGTACATTTAGTTTCTTTTTTTATTTGTGTTTTCCGTACTGTCCCAACTTTTTCTGATTTGGGGTTGTAGTTTGCTGTTGGCAAACTAATTCTGGTAAAGGGCTGATTTTCTTTTAGAGAAAAATAATGAAGCATGTTTTTACAATTTTGTAAGTGAGCAACATCTTTATATAAGTGTGTTGTCACGTCTGCCTTGTTCGATTCGGATGAATTGAAACCTAGAGCGTTTACCCCTTACAAAAAGTTGTACTAAATATTTTAAAAGACATTCAAAATCGATTAAAAAATGGATGAAGTGCATAAAGTGCACTGTGGCTAGATAGGTCTGTATGTGGTATGAGTCCAGGAGTTTAGGAGGGGAGGATAGAGTGTGTCTGCTGCAGTGTCACTGTAACTTCCTCATTTCTGAGAAAATGCAAAAGAGGAAATCTTAATGCTCAAATAAGGGCATGGTGCCACTTTGAGAGTATGACAATATTGTCTCAGGCTCCTGTATAAAAATGTGCCTTCCTTCTGACTGTCTTCACTGCAGCAACACCTTGTCTCCTGACAGAGAGGACGACGGCTTCAGACTCCTCATCGAACATCTTTCTCCACCAAAAAAGGTGAGTTACACCACCAAGGAACACCACAGGTTGGTGTTAAATGTATGGAATTGGTCCAAGCAGGAGGGGTAGGAGAACAGCGGTTGCAAAGCAACGCAGTTCACACAGCAGGGCTGTGGAACCCTTTTGTTTTTAAAGAGATTATTTTTTTCGTTGATAAAAGTCACGCTACAGCCTAAACCGTACATGGTGGGGGGTGCCATTTTCAGGACTGGTCCAGATCCCTGCAAGGATCTCAGGCGCAACAATTGACCCACCTCCACCACTAGATGGCGCTATAAAAAATGCGTTTTAGCCCTATAACTCCCAAACCGTACATCGCACATTAAAAATACACTTGGTACGTACCATCTCCCGACCTGACAAAAATGTATCAAAAGAATTTTTGATGAAAATTGCGCAAATTACGTACAAACAAAATTTGGTAGCTAGTGACAAAAACACGAACTTTGCCATATCTCGGCCAAAATGAATGCTATCAGATGCCATGCCTCTGGGGCTCCCCAACACATTTTACGAAAATTGGCCACAAGGGGGTGCTAATTCCCATGTGGTCCAACGTGTACAAGAAATGAAAATGAGGACACTACTACTGATTAACGACTTAATTCAGAACTGGGGAAGTTATGCGTTTGTGTTTTCTAAAGTAGACGATGTCCCTGGCGCAGACACGTCTCAGCTGGCTGAATCCTTCAAACAACTTGAGGTTTCTAAACTTGGGCTTGACATGAACCTGAAGATAATCCTTTTCAGTGCACCAGCTGCTTATCAGATGGAGATGTTACGCCCACATGTGTTACTAATGACACCTAGTCTATTCAAGAGCAGGGGGTAGGCGGGGAAGAGGGTACAGTCCCTTCAACGGGCACAGGCACAGGCGAAGAAATGGTTGAAGGCACAGGCGAATAGCCACAGGCAAAGGTGGAGGAACAAGAGGTGGCAAAGGAAAGGGAAAAAGTGGACAAGGTTGGCAAGGTTGGGCATAGGAGAGCGTAGAGCTGTGTAGTTAGACGTGTTATTAGTTAACTAGTAACAATGACAATAAGGTCTGTCTGATAAGGCTCTGATATGACAAACATCACAACACAGTCATTGAAGATGTGGTGGAGGGGGGAGAGAATAAGTGTCTCAGTAATGGCATTTAAATAAAAAAAAGTTTTTCTTGAAAATCTACCATGTGGACTGATAAAGTCCTGTATTTGAAGAATCACCCATCTACATTTGTCTTTCACTTTTTTAATTGTATTGGTTGTGTTAAATCTAATGGCATACCATTTGGCTGGGGTGTGTTTATTTAGATGAATTTCTATATTTCAATCTCCCTCCCCTTGAAGTTCTGAAAAACTTTTTGGTGTAATGATCAGGACTTTTGACTTCCCTGCTCTGTATTTCAGTTATGACTGAGTTTTGAAATGGCCATGTAAAGAGCAGCATCCTGCAGTAAGTGCATTGACAGCCCCTCCCCCAAAAGCCCCTTACCCTAACCATCACAGAGTATGTGCTTAAATCTAAGTCAGTGATTGTACGCATGTCCACCGGTTACTGGCTGTGCCTGTTAACCTCCTTGTGTTTCTTTGCAAGACCCCCTCTGATTCACTAGGTAGCACTGTCATGGAGCTATGCCATGCTCATGGGTGCCATCTACTGTGTCAATCTCGAGTACCCAGAAGCCATGAAGTATTCTTTAGAGTTTCTTCAGAGTGTTGATGAAGATAAAACCAGACCAAGCACCTGCCAGAGTACATGGGCTAAGAAACAGAATCCTGAGGTACAGATTGTAACACCTGTCTTTGTTTTCTCAAGTTTCTGATATAGAAAGGGTTTCTGTCAAAATGTATTTTTTTATACACTTAAAACATTTTTCTGTACTGTAAAAAAAGGATTTCAAATCATTCATTTAGGACAATGGAAGTAAAAACAAAACAAAAACACTGATCTTCATTTTATTTCATTGGACTGATGGTCTCAAATGTTCAGCGTTGTGATGTGGGGAGAACTTATGGCACCATGAACCAGCCTCAGGATTTTCTATATTTTCAATGGAATAGGACTTCAGGTGGAGTTTTGTGCATTGTTTCTTATTCTCCTTATTACTACTCAGCATTCACAATGTTGCAGAATTCCAGAACAATTTTGTTTGATAGTCTTTTTATTTTTGTACACCAAGACTAAAACTTTAAGCATGGACTCCTAGCATTTAAGAGGCTGATATTGGCCCAGTTCATTTTGTTGGACTGATGAGGTGATTGTCTCACCTGTTTTCTGCTCAGGCAGACAGTTTTTATTCAACATATACTGCATGTTTAAAGGTGCTCTAAGCAATGTCACATGTGTTTTAGGCTACAACATGTTTTGACACATACAGCAAATATCTGCTCACTATCCCTAGGCTAGCTCTATCCCTAGCTAGCCTAGGGATAGCCTCCATTTTGTTTGACAATAATTTGAACATCAATAAGAACACCTTTAGTAAATATTAAATGCCTTATTTTATGCAAACAGCAGTCTCAGGGTTTAAAGCACTGTTATAGACCAAATTAATTTTGGACTGATTAGAGCTAATGCTCTCAACTGTCGCCAGGCAGATTTCTTTGCTCATATATTATATATCATATATATTATAGGTATTATGTTCTTTTGAATGTTAAATGCAAACAATCCGAGGATTCATAGCATCTAATTTTGATTGAATGATTGTGGTAAAAGTTTTGGTGGGTCGACTTCTCTCTGCTTAGGCGACTGTGTGATGTTAACTCCTTAAATAGGCAGGCTGACCGATTGCTAATTGCAGGAGACATCTTAGTTTAACATCAGTTCCTAAACCAAAATTACAAAGCAATGTCTGATTTTTATCAGTTCATTTTCAGTACATTTTTATTTATTATTACTTTTGTCAGTTTTGAATCAGGGCCATATTTTGCCATGTTTGACAACTACAGATAATAATTTCACCAAATATCCCTTTTAAGATACATAATTTAGTTACATTGACTTTCAAGCTTGTCTCATCATTCATGTACAAGTGTATTTGAAGAAGACTTTAATAGAGTTTTAAATAATATTTTTGAATAGCTTAGGTTTATTGAGTGTGATCTTTTAGGAAACTGGTGAATTTGCTATTAGTTGAGATACGGGATGAAAATTAAATTAGTCTGCTTCACCCTCAGTGCAAGAAGGAGCGGTACCGCAGGTCCTTCATTCCAGCAGCAGTCAGACTCTTCAATGCAACACCATAATGTAGCACTGCTAGCTGTTTCTACAATATGAGCCATCACTGGACAATATTCTGCACTAAGCTTTATTATTTATTACTCTGTTTTCACCTCCAACTGTGCAATATTTAGTGGGAATGCTGATTCAGCAGCATTCCAATTATTGTTATCCTGTTCTTTATAAAGTTTTCAATTTCATTATTCCATATGTTTTTTTCTACTATTTATACTTTTTTAATATTAAGCTTTTAAACATTTTATTTTAATAGTAAAATCAATGAGAGCAAGCTTCAAATCCTTCAAATCCTCTTCTGCTTCAAAATGTATCTCCTCCTACATTCTTTCACCTACAGATGTGATTCAAACTTTAAACCATTCACGGACACTTAAGGTATTTCAGTTGGATATCTTTTACAGTTTTTTGTGAAAAAGCTGTTTAAGTTTACATTACATACATTTTCAAAAACTTTCTCTATAACAAATTTGGGTTTAATAGTCAGAAAAAAAGTGGATGGTTCCATACAATGCTCTTAACAAGTTAAATAATAGTGATACTGAAGTTCACTATTTTCATTGAATTTGGGTGTTTTATTTAATTTTATAGCATTTGAAGAAAAAAATTGATTAAAGAAGACTGAACAAAATTATAGAAATGCACGGAGGGGGGGGGGACAACAACAAAAAACGACAAAGACACTGGAAAAAGTGACACAGAACTTCGGGAAAGTGACAAGAGTCTGGAGGTTTTAACTTTTTGACCCCGAAAAACTAAAGGTTGCTAAAGTCTACGGGACGACAACACGAGGGTTAACTCACAGTATCAACTTCAAACAATAGATGATCATTAATTAAACATGTTCTCTACCTTAATTTCGTGTGTTGAAACAACACTATTCTTAACGTTGGGTTTACTCACATTTTTAAGTAGAACCACCTTGATGATTTTTACAGTGAGGGCAACAGCTCTGCAGCCCCTGTGTATTCTGGGTAGGGATGTGTAAATGGAGGACTACAGATACCTGGGTGTTACTCTGTTACTAATGATTGAATAATAACAACATTGAGTAAAATTAAAATTACCCAATGAGGGATTAATAAAGTACTTTTTTTCATGCGTTCTACTTTAACTTTAAATGTTAAGCTCTTCTCACTCTAGTCACTCTGTTAATCATGTAGGGGATGGTGCATTACTTCATAATCTTTATAATTTCTCAAATTATACTGAGACAACACCTTTGCACTTTGTTATTCTTCCTCTTTGTACCTGTTGACAGATGTGTTCAAATAAGGGGATGAAGGGGGAGGGATAAGGGGTTTGGCCATTTTCCCTATAAATGTTCCTCTGTTCCTCTGCAGCAGCACCTTCCCTTCAAGGAGAAGATAACAGTCTTCAGATCATCTGTCAGACATCTTTCTTCACCAAAGCAGGTACATGAAATAAGAGATTAGTACATGTGATGTTGTTTAGTCTAACTACTGTGGAGAGGTTCTGTTTGTTAGTTATTTAGCAGGATTTCTAAAAAGCCTGTTAACAGATTTGCAAACATTTCTAGAAATACAAATATTAATGCATATTTGTGTATTTCTGTCCCCTCCAGCAGAAGATCCTACTGGCAAGAGACGCAAAGGTGAGTTATTTAATAATCATCTCAGGAGACTCTGCCTTGTAAAACATATTTGAAATATTATCCAACATTGCGTTAAATAGGCTACACACGGTCAACAGCTGCAGCCGACTCATCTGCCAGAGTAAAGCTATTTCTTTAGAAGCTACATTTTAAGTTGGTTGGTTTAGTTCTTCATATTGTTTATTATCTGTTTTGTGAGAATTCTGTGTGTTAAATGCACTCTGTTATTAAACCTGATCTGTGTGCAGATGGCTCGCCTGTGCTTGATGGTTGTGGTTCTGGCCTTCTTCCTGTATGGCAGTGTAACTGCTGAAGAAGAGAAATCGCTTGCAAGTATGACAAAAGACATCAAGATCGAGCCTCTGTAAGTCCACAACAACTGTTGCTCTTTGTCTAAGTAAAACTTCACTGATTCCAGTTTGTTAAATGTGAAGATTGTTCTAGTTTCTTCTCTACTCTGACAGTAAACTGAATATCTTGGAGTTGAGGACAAAACAAGACGTTTGAGGAGGTGATCTTGGGCTTTGGGGAAACACTGGTCCACATTTCTTTACCATTTTTTGACAAGAAGAAACTAGAACAATATTCACATTTTACAAACTGGAATCAGAGAAATTTTACTTACATCTTTATGAATACTAATTAAGTACCAGTAGGTTGTACATTTTTATTCGCCACTTGTGAATACGTTTGTACATTCTTTCGTTTGTATTTTCTTACCTTAATTCTTGAATATTTGTTTTTATATTCTGTCCTATTTTTATTATTTCTTGTATATTCTGTATGTCTGCTGTGTGTCATATGTTTTCATAATGAGGCTCAAACCAATAATCAATTATCAAATGAATAATTTAATAGTTGTGTCTTTGTGTTAGACCACACTTTAGAGTTTACAAAGACCCAACTATTAAATTAATCTAGTAGGTCTAGACCTACTCTATCTGTAAAGTGTCTCGAGATAACTCTTGTTAGGATTTGATACTATAACAAAAGTTAATAATTAAGTTGAACTAACCCATTCATCTTTGAAGCTTTTTGGAGGAAGATTGTCATGCTAATGAATGCTTCTTTGAAATTGTTGTCCATATGACAATAAACTTTTAACCATAATACTCATTAAATGTTTTCCTTTGGCAGCCTCGGTGGTACCATCAGTGCGGCTGCGAACATCCCACAGGAAAACAAAAATGATCCCCAGCAAGCCTTTGACAATATAGAGTTCCCTTCAAAAGATGGCAAGGATGGAAAAGGTGGCAAGAAGGGAAAAGGTGGAAAGGGGGGGAAAGGTGGCAAGCGGGGGAAAGGTGGCAAGGGGGGAAAAGGTGGCAAGGGAGGAAAAGGTGGAAAAGGCAGGGGACGTGGAGGACGGGGTAGAGGAGGGGCCAGAGGAGGGGCCAGAGGCGGCGGAGGTAGAAGAGGGTGAATTATAGATCCGACGCCAAGGCCAGATTGAAATGGCTCGGACCTGAACGCCAGCTGCCCTTTTTCAAATGCTTTGCTGTTTCTCTTCAAAGTATGACAAGATCCCAAAAAAAGTCTTAGACAATCCATATGAGTCAGAATCAGCTGACATAAGTTAACCTTTAGTAATTGTACTCTGTACTTCTGTAACACGTCATTTTCTGATGTTCTGTTCTTTCTGATTAAAGCTTGGCTCAGCATCTATTCTGGTCTGTCTGTGTGTCAATCATTTGGGACGTCCTGCCTTACATTACTATGCAGCGCTTTTAAAAATAAATATAATATAAAATATGAATATGGTCATGTCTAAAACAACACATAGCTAACTGACTTCCTGACACATTTAATATACTGAGTAATTCTCTGATGTTGCTATACATCTATGGAACTACAAGTCTTGTTTTGACTACAACACTTTTGACAAGTGATTGACCTGTAACTACAGTCTCATATGACTAGGGCCAAACGTTCCTTCTAGATGTGCATCTTTACGGCGCTGACACACCATCCCGTTTATCAGCCATCGGGCAGTCTGGCGAGGTCAGTGTGTTCCGTGCCGTCGTCAGTCAGCGTAAGGTATGAGATCGTATTCCGAACGAGCCGCCGTTATGGCCAATCAGCAGCCGGTTTTAATTTTTTGGGTGACTATACAGATTAGCACCATCTGCTGTTATGGAGACGTATTACGTCTTGCGCACCAATGTGTCCTTGAGCAAGACACTTAACTCCTAGTAGCTCCAGAGGCGTGTGACCTCTGAAATATAGCAATTGTAAGTCGCTGTGGATAAAAGCGTCACCTAAATGACATGTAATGTAATGTATAGATACATAAATAGTCATACTATCACATGCCTGCGTTTTCAGTGATTGTTTTGTGGTCATTAACCATTTCTATCTAAACTAGATCAAACTATTTTTCCTTATGTCTGAAAAATGCTTAATTGGTTAGCTAGTTCCTGACGGTACCCGACGGGCCGGGCTCAGACAGATATTTAGAAATGATGTTCGGGTCGGGCTCGGTCACATCAGCGCGATAAGGCATTTGTTGTAAAATGGTGCTGCGGCTCCTTTAAGAGAGCTCAGTACGTGTGGGTGTGTGTGTGTGTGTATGTGTTAGAGTGCAGATCGGGTCTCATTTTTCTGTCCGAGCCTGGCCCACGTCCGACAGAGCCGTAACCAAAACCGACCCGAGCCCGACAGGCATTAAGATATTTATGTCCGACACAATTAAAATCGCTTTTTTTCTCATACTAATGACTCATGTATGTTTGTTTGTGTGGAAAGCTTTTATTAAGCAACTGTAGGAAGGCATTTGGAAATGTCAACAGATGAGCGCATCAGCACACACCGGGCAACAAGTGCGCGTTAATAAGCTGTTTAATTTAAAATGTTCAATGTGTTAACCTTTCCTGATTGCTTCGTTCCCGACCGTGGTCAGAGAACCAGAGGAGACTCGTTACTTCCAGGGCCGACGTTATAACATGAATAACGTCGGGGTTAAAATCCTGTTTCTGGGGAACTTGGCTTTCAGTCTGGGGTTTATTTCGTACACCGCACACACACTGTACAAAACTTAAACTTATTCCACCAACTCTGCTCCGGTCGCATTTACACGTCTGCTTCCTCGTTCTCTATCTCTCTCCTGCCCACTTTCCCAACACAGTCTCACTCCCTACTCGTCAAATGTCTGACGCACGGTCAAGGACCCCTGGTGTCAAGTTTCAACGAAAGAAGTACCTTTTGCGTAGTTTTTTGATGAGGGGTCCATCAGATAGACATTCATGTTAATCCCTCACCGTCGGATATAGACAAAAGAAAAAACACGGCCCCTTAACTCAAAATCTGTGGCAGTTTTGGTATTTTTAGCCCAATAACAGCTGTTTTAATCAACATTCATTCACGAGATCTTATCATGGTTTATATGTATTTCTTTTAATGTTATTATTTCGGTCTATTTCAGCCAGGGAATCTGGGTTTCTTTGTTTTTTATTGATGTATACAATTGCATACAATGCAATGCGGGCATTCATATCAGAGAATCGGACAGTGATCAGTGGGTCTTTAACGACAGTATCGCTTCAATGTACATATACACTCACCTAAAGGATTATTAGGAACACCTGTACGATTTTTTGTAAATACAATTATCTAATCAACATGGCAGCTGCTTCAATGCATTTAGGGGTGTCATCCGTGTCTAGACAATCTCCTGAACTCTAAACTGAATGTCAGAATGGGAAAGAAAGGTGATCTGAGCATCTTTGAGCGTGGCACGGTTGTTGGTGCCAGACGGGCTGGTCTGAGTATTTCACAATCTGCTCAGTTACTGGGATTATCACGCACAACCATTTCTAGGGTTTACAAAGAATGGTTTGAAAAAGGAAAAACTTCCAGTATGCTGCGGTCCTGGGGGGCGCAAATGCCTTGTTGATGCTAGAGGTCAGAGAATGGGCAGAGTGATTCAAGCTGATAGAAGATCAACTTTGACTCAAATAACAACTCGTTACAACCGAGGTATGCAGCAAAGTATTTGCCACAACATGCACAACCTTGAGGCGGAAGGGCTACACCAGCAGAAGACCCCACCAGGTACCACTCACCTCCACTAACAATAGGAAGATGAGGCTACAATTTGCACAAGCTCACCAAAATTGGACAGCTGAAGACTGTAGAAATGTTGCCTAGTCTGATGAGTCTGGATTTCTGTTGAGACATTCAGATGGTAGAGCCGTGAACAGAATGAGAACATGGATCCATCATGCCTTGTTACCATTGGGCAGGCTGGTGGTGGTGGTGTAATGATGTGGGGGATGTTTTCTTGGCACACTTTAGGCGCAGTAGAACCAATTGGGCATTGTTTAAATGCCACAGCCTACCTGAGCATTGTTTCTGACCATGTCCATCTCTTTATGACCACCATGGACCCATCCTCTGATGGCTACTTCCAGCAGGATAATGCACCATGTCACAAAACCTGAATCATTTCAAATTGGTTTCTTGAACATAACAATGAGTTCACTGTACTAAAATGGCCCCCAGAGTCACCAGATCTCAACCCAATAGAGCATGTTTGGGATGTGGTGGAACCGGAACTTCGTGCCCTGGATATGCATCCCACAAATCTCCATCAACTGCAAGATGCTATCCTATCAATATGGGCCAACATTTCTAAAGAATGCTTCCAGCACCTTCTTGAATCAATGCCACAAAGAATTAAGGCAGTTCTGAAGGAGGCAAACAGGCAAACAAGGAAAAGGTGACAAAGTTGGGCGTAGAGGAGCGTAGAGCCGTGTAAATAGCCGTGTAATTAGTTAACTGGTAACAATGGCAATAAGGTCTGTCTGATAAGGCTCTGACATGACAAACATCACAACACAGTCATTAAATGTAACTTACATTACAGGTTCCCTGTTTAATCCCAATAAAGATGAAAATGCTCATTAGCCAACTGCTATATTCTTACTACATTGAATGTTAATGTAGCCTAACATATCTCAGTCTCAGTCTTCCACTAGCTAGTTAACATTACCGTCAGCGGTTAGCTATGCTCCAGTCATCAAACACTAAAGGTGGGGACAGAGCCAGGCTAATATCATTCACAACACATTACTACATTTCAAAAGTAAATAATAAGATCTTACCCTGCTGGGCACGAACAATGCTGGCCTTGAATGTCGTTGTGGACAATCTCGATGTATATCAGATGAGGTTTTTCCCTTTTGCACTGTGATCTGTATATTCTCGCCTCCAGTTTAAGCTTGTTACCTTCTGAATGTATTTTAAAGTTTTGAATATACCCCTCCATAGCATAATTAAGTCCTTTCTGATTACTTCTGGATGAAATGAAATCCTTTTTCGCCCAAAACGTCTCCAAAGCCTGCTTTGATATTCTGTCAGCTGTCATTTTCCATGTGTTTTTCTAATCAAGTCTGGTTTGTTTGTCCGAGTTTCTCATGGTAACGGTGGGGGGCGGGGCTTAGCGACAGGTCAGTTGTCACCGACTTTTCTTGATGGACTTGATGGCCTGGTCACAAGACTGCTGGAGGTGTACAAAGCAGCAACCAAGTGTGGAAAGAAGCAGTTACTCAAGGACATTTTGGACTGTCTTCAGAAAGATGTAAGTGGAGCAGCAGATGACCATGAAATTAGGCATAATTTATTATCTTTGATATAACATTTTCATCTTAGTCCATGTTTCTTTGTCTTGAAGGACACAAATGAGAGACTGCTTTGCTTGGTCTGCCGCACTACATATCAGACGAGGATCCATCAACAGTCATCAAGATGTGTAATGTATGAGACCATAATTATTTTCTGTAATGCAAAACTGGATTTTCTATATTTTCTATATTTTCAATGGAATAGGACTTTAAGAGGAGTTTTGTGCATTGTTTCTTATTCTCAGTATTACTACTCAGCATTCACAATGTTGCAGAATTCCAGACGAATTTTACTGGACAGTCTTTTTTTATTTTTGTACACCAAGACTAAAACTTTAAGCATGGACTCCTAGCATTTAAGAGGCTGATATTGGCCCAGTTCATTTTGTTGGACTGATGAGGTGATTGTCTCACCTGTTTTCTGCTCAGGCAGACAGTTTTTATTCAACATATACTGCATGTTTAAAGGTGCTCTAAGCAATGTCACACGTGTTTTAGGCTACAACATGTTTTAACACATACAGCAAACATCTGCTCCCTATCCCTAGGCTAGCTCTATCCCTAGCTAGCCTAGGGATAGCCTCCGTTTTGTTTGACAATAATTTGAACGTCAATAAGAACACCTTTAGTAAATATTAAATGCCTTATGTTATGCAAACAGCAGTCTCAGGGTTTAAAGCACTGTTATAGACCAAATTAATTTTTGACTGATTAGAGCTGATGCTCTCAACTGTCGCCAGGCAGACATCTTTGCTTATATATATCATATATATTATAGATATTATGTGCTTTTGAATGTTAAATGCAAACAATCCGAGGATTTGTAGCATCTAATTTTGATTGAATGATTGTGGTAAAAGTTTTGGTGGGTCAACTTCTCTCTGCTTAGGCGACTGTGTGATGTTAACTCTTTAAATAGGCAGGCTGACTGATTTCAAGTTTGAAGACACCTGTGATGCTAATTGCAGGACACACCTTGGTTTAACATGTCGCTATGGGCAAATTAGTTCCTAAACCAAAATTACAAAGCAATGTCTGATTTTTATCAGTTCATTTTCAGTACATTTTTATTTATTATTACTTTTGTCAGTTTCAAGTTATTTCAGAGATTGTTGTGGGTTTTTCTCTAACAGAAGGGTACCAGCAATGTTGTCCACGTCTGTATGTAATTTTGAATCAGGGCCCTATTTTGCCACATTTGACACCTACAGATAATAATTTCACCAAATATCCGTTTTAAGATAAATATTTTAGTTACATTGACTTTCAGGCTTGTCTCATCATTCACACACTCACACACACAGATACACAAACACACACATGTGCACACACACACACACACACACACACACACAGACACACACAATACAATTTATTTCATATTTCTGCATTTTCACCTACGTAAGTTTCTCACAGCATTTGTAAGTCTTCCATACTTATTCATAATTGCATTTAGAAAATTAATTCAGACCTCAAAATGTTCTACATTGTTTGGCATTGTTGAACTTTTCAAGCCAAGAATTCAGTTTAGCGTCAGTTTAAAAAAAAAAAAAAACTTTAAATATTCCACATCTTTTATACATTATTGGTGTTGTTCAACTTTCTTTAATGAAATTCATGTCCATTCATACTTTTCCACCTATTCTCACTACTTCAGCTTCTTCTTACGGATTTAAGCTATTCATCCAGTTTAGCTTTAGCAATTTAGCTATTCAGCATTTCCATGCATTTTCTGCAGGAAATGCATTTTCTAGTTCATTTCTATTCATCCAAACCTTATTCATCTGTATATCAGGGTATATATACTGTCTGTTTATATAAGGTTATTTATTGAGTAAATATGTTTGATTTATTACTATTATTATTATAACTAATTCTATTTTTCAATTTATTATACTTCATGTATATTTTTTCTCTATGTCTACTTGATATGTATTTGTATTATTCTGATGTGTGTAATTGTTTTCTTTTGAGCTGCTGTAGCGCAAGAATTTCCCTGGTGCGGGATTAATAAAGTCTATCTTATTTTACCTTAATTTGAAACTTTAAGTTCAATTGCTGCCTTACACCTAACTTGAGTTGAAAGGGGCGTAGAATTGTATGTTTGTTTAACAAGAGGAAGCAAGTTTCCTTGAACATACAATGTAAAATAGATGGTTGTTGTTTTAAGCTCGGGGTCAAATTTGACGTCCATACATTTTCAAAAAGTTTCTACATCACAAATTTGGGTATAATAGTCAGAAAAAAGTGGATGGTTCCATACAACACTCTTAAGTTAAACTGATCAGTTCACTAGTTTCATTGAATTTGGGTGTTTTATTTAATTTTATAGCATTTGAAGGGAAAAAATTATTAAAGAAGACTGAACAAAATGTCAGAAGTGTATGGGGGGGGGACAACAAAAAACAAAGACATTGGAAAAAGTGACAAAGAACTTCGGGAAAAGTGAGAAAATGTGACAACAAATGTCGGAGAAAGAAATATGTCCAAATAAAATCGACAGGACAAGGGAAAGTGACAAAGATTCAAGGTTCAAGTTCAAGGTTCAAGGAGTCTATTATCCGTGAGGGGCAATTCATTGTGCAGCAATATAATGCAACATAAACAACATTGAGTTCAACAAAACCTATAGCAGCAGGAACAAAATACTGTTTGTGTCTGTTTGTCCTGCATTTTGGCAGACAGAATCTGCGACCAGACACAACAACAAAAGTGGAGGTTTTAACTTTTTGACCCAGAAAAACTAAAAGTTGCTAAATTCTACGGGACGACAACGCAAGGGTTAATTCACAGTATCAAGTTCAAACAATAGATGATCATTAATTAAACATGTTCTCTAACTTAACTTCATGAGTTGAAACAACACTATTCTTAACGTTGGGTTTACTCACATTTTTAAGTAGAACCACCGTGATGATTTTTACAGTGAGGGCAACAGCTCTGCAGCCCCTGTGTATTCTGGGTAGGGATGTGTAAATGGAGGACTACAGATACCTGGGTGTTAGTCTGTTAGTAATGATTGAATAATAACAACATAGAGTAACATTAAATATACCCAATGAGGGATTAATAAAGTACTTTTTTTCATGCGTTCTACTTTAACTTTAAATGATAAGCTCTTCTCACTCTAGTCACTCTGTTCATCATGTAGGGGATGATGCATTACTTCATAATCTTTATAATTTCTCAAATTATACTGAGACAACACCTTTGCACCTCTTTGTACCTGTTGACAGATGTGTTCAAATAAGGGGATGAAGGGGGAGGGATAAGGGGTTTGGCCATTTTCCCTATAAATGTTCCTCTGACTGTTCACTGCAGCAGCACCTTCCCTTCAAGGAGAAGATAACAATCTTCAGATCATCTGTCAGACATCTTTCTTCACCAAAACAGGTACATGAAATAAGACATGAGTACATGTGATGTTGTTTAGTCTAACTACTGTGGAGAGGTTCTGTTTGTTAGTTATTTAGCAGGATTTCTAAAAAGCCTGTTAACAGATTTGCAAACATTTCTAGAAATACAAATATTAATGCATATTTGTGTATTTCTGTCCCCTCCAGCAGAAGATCCTACTGGCAACAGACGCAAAGGTGAGTTATTTAATAATCATCTCAGGAGACTCTGCCTTGTAAAACATATTTGAAATATTATCCAACATTGCGTTGAATAGGCTACACACGGTCAACAGCTGCAGCCGACTCCTCTGCCAGAGTAAAGCTATTTCTTTAGAAGCTACATTTTAAGTTGGTTGGTTTAGTTCTTCATATTGTTTATTATCTGTTTTGTGAGAATTCTGCGTGTTGAATGCACTCTGTTATTAAACCTGATCTGTGTGCAGATGGCTCGCCTGTGCTTGATGGTTATGGTTCTGGCCTTCGTCCTGTATGGCAGTGTGACTGCTGGGATTATTAAATCACTTGCAAGTATGACAAAAGACATCAAGAAGCCTCAGTAAGTCCACAAAAATTGTTGCTCTTTGCCTTGGTAAAACCTCTCTGATTCCAGTTTGTAAAATGTGAAGATTGTTCTAGTTTCTTCTCACCTCTGTGACATTAAACTGAATATCTTTGAGTTGTGGACAAAACAAGACGTTTGAGGACGTCGTCTTGGGCTTTTTGGTGAAACACTGATCCACATTTTTAACCACTTTTTGACGAGAAGAAACTAGAACAATATTCACATTTTACAAACTAGAATCAGAGAAATTTTACTTACATCTTTATGAATCCTAATTAATTACCGGTACGTTGTACTGTACATTGTTATTCACCACTTTCTACATTCTTTCGTTTGTATTTCTTTACCTTAATTCTTGAATAGTTGTTCTTGTATTCTATCATATTTTTATTATTTCTTGTATATTCTGTATCTGTGCTGTGTGTCGTATATTTTTTTATAATGAGGCTCAAACTGATAATCAATCATCAAATAATTAATTTAATAGTTGGCTCTTTGTAAACTGTAGCGTGTGGCCGAGACCTACTCTATCTGTAGTGTCTCGAGATAACTCTTGTTAGGATTTGATACTATCAATAAAATTGAATTGAACTTATCCATTAATCTTTGAAGATTTAATTTGATTATTTGTTTTTTGGAGGAAGATTTTCATGCTTGAAACCATGATACTCATTAAATGTTTTCCTTTGGCAGCCTCGGTGACACCATCAATGCGGCTACGAACACCCTACGTAATATAAAAGATCTCCAGCAAGCCTTTGGGGATTTACAGATCCTTTCAATGGGAGTAATGGGTGGCAAGGGGGGAAAAGGTAGCAAGGGGGGAAAAGGTGGCAAAGGCAGTGAACATGCAGGAAAGGGTAAACAGGGAGGAGGGGCTAAAGGTGGCAAAGCTAAAATGGGGTGAATTATAGATCCGAGGCCAAGGCCAGATTGAAATGGCTCGTACCTGAACGCCAGCTGCCCTTTTTCAAATGCTTTTCTGTTTCTCTTCAAAGTATGACAAGATCCCAAAAAAAGTCTTAGATAATCCATGTGAGTCAGAATCAGCTGACATAAGTTAACATTTAGTAATTGTACTCTGTAATTCTGTAAAAGGGAATTCTGTGATGTTCTGTTCTTTCTGATTAAAGCTTGGCTCAGCATCTATTCTGGTCTGTCTGTGTGTCAATCATTTGGGACGTCCTTCATCACATTACAATGAATAAATAAATGTTAGCGTAGAGCCCTGTAGTTAGTTAACTGGTCATGTATAAACCACACAACTAACTGACTTCCTGACACATTTAATATACTGAGTAATTCTCTGATGTTGCTATACATCTATGGAACTACAAGTCTTGTTTTGACTACAAGACTTTTGACAAGTGATTGACCTGTAACTTCAGTCTCATATGACTAGGGCCAAACGTTCCTTCTAGACGTGCATCTTTAATGAGAAGGTATGAGAGGGGTATCAGTGTTTTGGACTGACAGTGAATGTCAACAGAGCAAACAAAGTGAGTGGGAAGTTACGTAAATGAATATCAGACACTCACAGTTTGGCTGATCAGTCACTGCTTCAAGTAAGGTGGAGACCATTCAGTTGCACCCCATGACTCTCAGCAAACACCAATGTCTCCCATCAAAAGGATGAAAATTAATTAAAATTAATTAAACATTAAAGACAAAAAAAAAATTAGTGAAACCATTTTCTTCTTGCAAATACAGGAACATACGTAACAAAAAAATACCTTATTCTTAGGTAGAGTAGTAGTAATCACACACAAGTAAACAATTCAAACAGCAGGGGACAACTATAACCAAGTTTTCCTGCTGAAAAAGCTGAAATATACCTTCACACTAAAACAAACAACGCTGCATAGCTGTAGCCCATAACAGTTATTTCATTTTCAAGTTTATTTTTGCCTGCAACCTATATCCTCTTTATATAAAGATGATATCATGTCTGCTAAAAGTATAACAGGGTCTGGAGAAAGTGTGACATTTTTTGTTTTAGAGCCGTGGATAAAGGATCCAAGAGGCTTGAGAGCAGAAAAGAACTTGTAGGTTATATAATCACAACGATCTAATGCTATAGCTACAACCCCAAATCAGAAAAAGTTGGGTCAGTATGAAAAACACAAATAAAAAAAGAAAGTAGTGATTTCTAAATGAACTTTGACTTGTATTTCATTGCAGACAATGTGAACACAAAATATTTCATGTTTTGTCTGGTCAACTTAATTTCATTTGTAAATATACATCCTTTCCTGTCATTCAGAGCTGCAACACATTCTAAAAAAGGTTGGGATAGGAGCAATTTAGGGCTAGTAATCAGGTAAATTGGTTAAATAATGATGTGATTTGAAACAGGTGATGTCAACAGGTGATTGTAATTATGATTTGGTACAAAAGCAGCAACCAAGAAAGGTCTAGTCCTTTAGGAGCAAAGATGGGCCGAGGATCGCCAGTTTTCCAACAAATACGTGAGAAAATTATTGAAATGTTTAAAAACAATGTTCCTCAAAGAAAGATAGGAAGACATTTGCTTATTTCACCTTAAACAGTGCATAACATAATTAAAAGATTCAAGGAATGAGGAGGAATATTAGTGCGTAAAGGACAAGGGCGCAAGCCTAAGCTGAACAACCGTGATCTCCGAGCCCTCAGGCGGCACTGCATCAAGAATCGTCATTCATCAATAAGTGATATCACCACATGGGCTCAGGACTACTTTGGCAAACCTTTGTCAAGTACACCAATATGTAGTTACAGCCACAAATGCCAGTTAAATCTGTACTGTGCCAAAAGGAAGCCCTATGTTAACAGTGTCCAGAAGCGGCGTCGACTTCTCTGGGCTCGGAGCCATCTGGGATGGACCATCACACAGTGGAATTGTGTACTGTGGTCAGATGAATCAGTATTTCAGGTATTTTTTTGGGAGAAATGGACGCCGTGTGCTCCGGACCAAAGAAGAAAAGGATCATCCAGACTGTTACCAGCAACAAGTCCAAAAGCCAGGGTCTGTCATGGTATGGGGTTGTGTCAGTGCCCTTGGCAAAGGTAACTTGCACTTCTGTGATGGCACCATTAATGCTGAAAAGTACCTAGAGATTTTGGAGCACAATATGCTGCCTCCAAGAAGACATCTTTTCCAGGGACGTCCATGCATATTTCAACAAGATAATGCAAAACCAAATTCTGCACACATTACAAAGTCCTGGCTGCGGAAGAATAGGATACGGGTACTTGACTGGCCTGCCTGCAGTCCCGAGCTGTCTCCAATAGAGAATGTGAGCCGCATTTTGAAGCACAAAATGCGACAACGAAGACCCCGTACTGTTGCCCACTTGTTTGCAGCAAGAATGGGACAAATTTACACCTGAAACACTTCATCACTTGGTGTCGTCAGTCCCTACACTTCTTTTAAGTGTTGTGAAAAGGAATGGCAACATTACAAAGTGGTAAATGCTTTACTGTTCCAACTTTTTTTGAAATATGTTGCAAGAACCTAAGTAGGAATTTTGTTTATTTGAAAAAAAACAAACAATAAAAATCATGAGGAACACATTGAATAATGTGCTGTTGTATTGTCTGCAATGAAATACAAGTCAAAGTACATTTGGAAATCACTACTTTCATTTTTTATTTGTGTTTTCCATTCTTTCCCAACTTTTTCTGATTTGGGGTTGTATATACATAGTCATACCATCACATAACTGCGTTTTCAGTGATTGTTTTGTGGTCATTAACCATTTCTATCTAAACTAGGTCAAACTATTTTTCCTTATGTCTGAAAAACACTTAATTGGTTAGCTAGTTCCTGCCATGGACCCTATTGATGGCTACCAGTGTTGGGAGTAGAGTGAGCAGTGAGTATTATTTCCTGTTGCTTTATTCAATGGTTGAGATGACTGCAGAGATGGATATATCTGCGAGATGGACATTATTTTCAGGAGTTATTACGCTGTGTTGAAGCCAGCTGTCCTACCACTGTTCCCGTGGTCAGACCCAGAACCAGAGACGGTACAGACAACATCTGTGTCCCAACAGGTGACGGTACGGACAACATCTGTGTCCCAACAGGTGACGGTACGGACAACATCTGTGTCCCAACAGGTGACGGTACGGACAACATCTGTGTCCCAACAGGTGATTGTACGGACAACATCTGTGTCCCAACAGGTGACGGTACGGACAACATCTGTGTCCCAACAGGTGACGATACGGACAACATCTGTGTCCCAACAGGTGACGTTACAGACAACATCTGTGTCCCAACAGGTGACGGTACGGACAACATCTGTGTCCAAACAGGTGACGGTACGGACAACATCTGTGTCCCAACAGGTGACGGTACGGACAACATCTGTGTCCCAACAGGTGACATTACAGCAGTGTGTCCGAGCTGCTGACAGATATGTCGGAATTCATGTTTAGGCTTGCTTCACGTAAATATCATAGCATTTTATCAGCCGTGGAAAGTAACTATGCCGTACTTCAATACAACTGTAAGGTACTTTTAATTGAGTATTTTGATTTTCTTCTACTTTTCTGTTTTATAGCTTTAGCTACTTTGCATATTCATATTAATTATACAAAATATTATGAATAATCTATGATGTATTAAAGTGGATAAAGATGAGACTTTATTGATCCGGTGGTGAAATTCACAAGCTATAGCTGCCAAGTCAAACTTCTGCTGTTATTTTGGTGAAAGTAACTCAAAAGTAATGCAAAAGTATTGTAAAGCATTATAATTCAGAGACAGTGATGTTGTAATATAACTAATTACTCTGAAATGACAGCAACTAGTAATCTATAATGTAGTACATTTACAGTAAACTTACATATACAGTAAAGTCTATGTCTATAAAAAAAAACAGTTCAACATTTTTAGTTTGAAAAGTCCAAAAGCTACTCTAACTTTACTGCAGTTGAAAAAGTAGTATAAGACTTTAATTTGAGAATGTTCTCAACACATTAAGGAACACTTCATCCTTCAATTCATCACAAATATTCAACATTAACACATCTGGAGATATGTGGTTTTCACAGGACCGGAAAGGGATGAAAAACTGGCATCTGAAAAGTAACTAAAGCAGAGCAGACAATGTAAAGTTAATGTCAGTGCAGTAAAAAGTAAATTTTTAACATTACCTCTGAGATGTAGTGGAGTACAAGTATAAAGTAGCATAACATGGGAATAATCAAGTAAAGTGCACTTCAAATTTGTACTTGGAGCGCAACTCTCGCCAAAAATGCAACCTAGGGTCTTTTTGTGAATGTACCCGAGTAAAACATTCCTCTAAAAGCATATTTAGGATGGAAGTGCCACTTTTAAGATTTACCGTATTCTCGTTTTTGGGTCAAATGGCCTTTTGAATGGGAGAGCTAGGGACACTTTTATTCTAGCCTCAAAATATCTATTCTTAATCACTATGAAGACTCGACACAACATGAGACTTTGCTCCAAGTATCTCCAGGAGCTCTACACATTAACTCCACCGGAGCACAAGGGATATACTAAATCTGTTGCTGCTTGTTTTGATATTGACTCGTTCTGACTGCCGAGATGGCGGCGACCGGAAACAACAAGAGCTGCGGTGAGTTGTTAAAACCTTTCTTTTTAGTAAACTCCACAAACCACAAATGTTCTCAATGCTGCTTTAATGTGTAGAGCTCCTGGAGATACTCGGAGCAAAGTCTCATGTTGTGTAGAGTCTTCTTAGTGTTTAAAAATAGATATTTTGAGGCTAGCATAAAAGTGCCCCTAACTCTCCCATTCAAAAGGCCATTTGACCCAAAAACAAGAATACGCTAAATCTTAAAAATGGCGTTTCCATCCTAAATATGCTTTTAAACTAAAGTTTGACTTGCGTACATTCACAAAAAGACCTTAGGTTGCATTTTGGCAAGAGTTACGCTTTAAGTACAGTAACGTCAGTGAGTAATGTAAAACTACATATAAGTTATAACCATTAAACCGTACCCCGAGGAGAGCAGACGGAGCATTAGCTAGCTAGTTAGCTAAGCTAACAGTTAAAAGCTAGTTTAGCTAGTCACAATAAAATGCCTTTTTTAACAAGATAAATACAAGACAAACTTAAAAAAGCAACGCAGGTCACTTGAGAAAATGCTGTTTTGACGATATTTTCATGTTCACCAAAAAAAAAACTGTATCCACCTGGAACTAAAACAAGCCGAAGCAGATTTGTTTTTAACCGTCTCAAACCGTTCTTCATCTAGCTCCACTGTCACTGCACAATGTGAGTCGAGTGGCGATTTGAGTCACGCATGCTCAGATTTAAACAGTTTACGGCATAACATGTCTTACTGAAATCCTTAAAATAATAAACTTTTCTCTTTACATACAATAACAGAAGATGGAAATCATTTAAAAAACGTTGTAGCTCTCTATGATTGTTTGATTGCTAACGTTAGCTCAAAACGGCATTCAAGTGACAGCCTTAGTTGTGTTTGATTGCTAACTTGTAGCTAGCAGTCATATCAAAAATGTTTTAGATATGATTGTTTGATTGCTAATGTTAGCTCAAAACGCCATTCAAGCATGGATGTATTAAGAGAACAATTTCAAGTGACAGCCTGTTTGATTGCTAACATTAGCTCAAAACGCAATTACAGTGACAGCCCTTGTTATGTTTGATTGCTAACTTGTAGCTAGCAGTCATTTCAAAAACGTTTCAGCACGCTGTTAGCATCTTGTAGTCTACTTGTCGCAAAGTGACGCATGCGCAACTAACATCTGCACTCGTCGCAAAGTGACGCATTCGCGACTCGAATCGCCACTCGACTCACATCGCGCAGTGACATCATAGACTGCTCCACACCAAAGAATTTCTAATATATGAAGAAGGTCCACTCCCTCGTTACTTCTGGGTTCTGAGTTCCACTAGATGGCGCTCACAGGCCAGTGCAGAATGAATGGGACTCTATGGAGCTGCACCCCTAAATATCCACTTTTCTCAGGATATAATTTTTTGTCTAGTAATTTGAATGTTGCATTCGAAAGGGGAGGCAAAGAAAATACATACTGCTGGGTGTTAGATTTTTTTAAAGTCGCTTTTTTGTTCTAAAAAGCCTTTTAAAATGTCAGTGACGTCATACACATATACGGCCAGAGATACCGCTTTACGGCGAGCTCTGAGTCACTTCCTTTTCTCTCTCGAGGCATCGACAACACAGCTGACAGGTCAGACTCTCCCTGTCAATACACGCGCTAGAAAGAGGTTTGCTAATGTTTTAAAGACCACGCCGAAATATTCACTCTGACATTCTGGCTCCGCTTCAGATGCCGTCAAGTGGGATCTCCGATCGTAATCAGACCTTCACTGACCAATCAGCATTCATTAGCAGAATGCTAGCGTGGTACGGGCAACAACGACTCAACCTGTAACAAATCGAAAGGACATAAGTACTCGTTCATTCAACTTTTGACCTATAATCCATGTTGAACTTACAAAAACTACAATCAAATCTGAGATTTCTCAACGACAATCAGGCGAAAGAGACAAATTTAGCCGTCTAGCTCCATAGACTCCCATTCGTTTTGCACTGGACCGTGATCACCCCCCAGTGGAACTCTGGTGGAACTGCAACCAAAGTCGGTACAATGGGGCTGAATGGGGAGTGGAACGGCTTTCCGTAGACGGGCTGAAAGATGGCAGCCGAAAGTGTACAGTTACCACAGTTACTATTTTCTTCTTGCTCGTTTTGTATTTTTATTTTTAGATACAAAATATGTTGTACAATAACATTGAAATCTGAGATGAGCCTACTAATAAAGACACTTTGCTAGACATGTGGGATGATATACATAAATTAACCTGGATATATGTACAGCCTATTTTAATGTAAAGGGTTTACATGTCATAGATATACTGTCAGTATATATATATCTATGTTTACATGTAATGGAAGGTAAATAAAATTGACATTGGCATTGACATTCTTGGTGGAAATTTAGGAAAACCTGTAAAATAGGAAAAGAAAATTCCATCTGGTTTAAAAACGCTAATTAAATCTGAAAATGTCTTAAAAAACGTAGTATGCATTGTCAAATTGTGCTTTTTTCAATGTTTGGCTTCAATTTAGACTAGAAGTAAAGACATTGCAATACAAAACCAATAATCAAGTTAAAAAGTAAAATATAATAATAATAATAAGTATTATTAATTATTATTATTATTATTAATCTTTGGTAAAGTTATCAGTATTGAATGTATGTCTTGTTATAATAATTGTATTCAAGTTTCAAAACACAGCCTTACCTTTTTATTAAAACCAGATATAAACTACAACTTAGCTAATAACTCATCTTCGGTGACAATAGAGCAAAATCTTAGTGTACAGAAAACCATGAAAAAAATATATATAATAAATTGTTCCTCGCACTGTGAAACTACAACTCCCACAATGCCGTGTGAGGACGTTCACGTGATGTGATCCATCCGCTTCATGTGACCACATTGACATGAAAACATGGCGGATGTAGAGGCAGCGAAGTCTTTGAGCGGACTGCTGAACGGAATAGCTCAGAAAGTGTATTATAACAACAGCGAAATCACGGAGGAGCTGCTGAAACACGAGCTGTACCCCGAGCTGTCGCACGAGCAGTTCAAGGCGTTGCATGAGAAAATGAAAGGCCTCCTAAAGGTAATAAAACACCGTCATCCTGGAAGTCACCCAGCAGAGATATTAGCCACCATATAATAATAATGATTTCACTCATAATGTGTAATATATATTTACTTTGCAGTTTAGACATTTTGCAGAAACTGTCGCCAAAGTGTCGTGTTATAACTGACATCAGTGGTGGTGGAACTAAGTACATGTATTTACTCAATTAACGTTACTGTAGGCTACTTAAGTAGAAAAGCATGTAGTACCTGTAGGCTACTTTACTTGAGAATTTCCGTTTTATGTTGCTGTGTACTTATACTTTACTGCATCTCAGAGGTAAACATTGCAGTCCAATCCCTGTTCATTCATCGGTCTAGACCCTGTGTGTCTCACCGGCGGTCAGCAGGGGGCAGCACTGACACACAGGTTCAGGTTACTGTATTTGTACCTGTAGGTAGATTTGTTCTGCAGCAAGAGTGTGACATCCATCGTGACACAACTACGAAAACACACCAAAAACAACAAAGAAGTACTCATAATCTAATCTAATCCACCAATTAGGACATAGGAGAGCAAGACTGTATCTCAGAATCAGTTTTTTTATTGGCCAAGGATACTTACATAAATAAATAAAACATGCACAAGGAATTTGACTTCGGTAGGTGTTAACACTCGCTATACATTCAACAAATAGACATGTAGTAGTAAACATTCACCAGACAAATGGTAATATAGACTAAGGGTGCTCCGATCGATCGGCCACCGATCGATATCGGCCGATAATGGCTTTAAATAGTTTGATCGGTGGTCTCCATAAAGGCCGATCAGATGACGCACTACCACGGATGTATTAAGAGCGCACTACTCCTGAGAACATTTTCAAAATGGCGGCGTCCCTACATTCAGCGGTCTGGCAGTTCTACAAGGTGTCTGAACGGCGGCAGAACAACGGTTGGCCCGCGGCCGCGGAACGAAGACGCTAGGAAGACGGCTACTGCTTTTAAAAAGCGGCTGCCACCGGTGGTGCTCCGGCAAACGTGTTTGTGATTACGCCATTCTGACGCTTCTACTGCCTCTGGAGCACCGCTGGTGGTCCGCCGACTCATTGCTATCTGGGAAAAAGACAATACACTAGCGAGTAGCAACGTGTGTACCGAGGAAATACCACGAGGAGGAAAACTCCAAAGACATTTAACACCACCAACCTCATCAGACATTTGAAGGTTAGTCACAGAAAGGAGGATGAGGAGTTTTCAAAGTTAGCTAACGCTAAGGCAGAGCGGAGTCGTGTAGCTAGCAGCTCCGGCGCCGCTCAAACAGCTGTTTCCCCGTGTGTGTGTGTCGGTGTGTGTGTGTGTGTGTGTCGGTGTGTGTGTGTGTGACTGACTGTGTGTGTCTGTGTGTGCTGAAGAAATGTGCAGTGATTGAAAGGGCATTTTTTAGATTTTGAGCTAGGACAGAAAGCCAAACAGTTCCTGATACATTCTCTAAACATGTGTGACTGTTATGTAATGGCGTAATTTTCAGTTCATAAAAGTGATCGGCGATCGGTATCGGCCGATACGTCTGCCAGCAATCGGTGATCGGTGATCGGCCCCAAAAATCCTGATCGGAGCACCCTTAATATAGACACATACTGTACCAATAGAGACAACAATATACATATAGGCAAATACAAATATACAAATAAGACAAGTACACATGGAGTGGGATGTAAAGTGCAAAAAGTAATAGTGCAAAGTAGTGTTCAGGATGCATGTTGGAATGATAAGTATGTGATGTGTAGAGAAGTGGGTGAAGTGGGGATGACCTCACTTATCTGCAGTTCTGTTACAACAGTGATAACACACACCTGTTATTATCGCTGTTTACACAACTATGCTGCTCACATTGTAGGTGCACTGGGACCGGTACTACAGTCAACTACAGAATTGTGTTTTTCTTTTATTTAACCAAGTAAAAGTGCAATTTAGATTAGAGAGAGAGAGAGAGATCTGACATGAAACTATTGTCGCAACAATTAATAACACAAACAACACAATTAGATGGAGAAAATCAGGTCAGGTTATTTTGGTACCCGGAGGTAAACTAGGTTTACAGTCTAAGAGGCAGGACACCCTTACAACTTTGTAGACCACATGACATGCAACACACACAAAACATTCAAACATATAAAACAGACAGTAGAGCATGGATTAAAAAAAAAAAAACGGTACGTGACCACAATGACTTGTGCGGTTATATGCAGAAATTCTACAGCTAGTACACGACCAAGGTGCTGGTCCGTTGTGTGCAGTATATATACTATATATATACAGCTAGGACTCACCAGTCGGCTTACTTGACCATCTTACAATTTGATTTAGGCAATTCTTGTGCTTAACTGAGACACACCCAAACCGGGACACACTAAGGAGAAAGACATGATGATAAAATGATGTCATCATAATAATAATAATAATACATTTTATTTGTAAAGCACTTTTCATAAGAAAATCTCAAAGTGCTACAGAAACCACATCAAAACACATTAATAATAGAAAACAACAGAAGACATATACAATCAATAAAATACATACAGAAAATACGCATTTGAAAGAAAAACAGCTAAACGAGCAGTTTAGGTAGTCTTGTCTATATGAAAATGGTACAATTTTCTCAGGCAGTACACCTACAGTATATCCACGGCGCTGTGGAGATAGAGCTGGCAGTGCAAGTTGTTGAGGAAAATATGCAGCAGGTGTAGATTAGTTAAGAATTAAAATAATTGAGGATGAAACAAATACAAAGAAATAAGAAGAAATTCAGTCCTGGACTGAACCAATGTAGGTTTTTGTAGTTTATTAAAATATATATTCTGCAGAATGTTGTCCTTTTTTTTTATAGACAGCTTCACAATTCTTCTGGATATTTAATTTAGAGTCAGTAATTGTCCCCAGATATCTACTTGATCCACTAGTTCATCCATTTATAGTTATGGCCTCATATCATGGTTAAACAGTTCCAGTCAGGATCAACGGAAGTACATTCCCAGGATAAAGCCTGACATTCGGCGCGTCGCTCACGCACAATATGTGCGCCGTTCTCAAACTCCGTTCGCCTTGTGGAACGACGACAAACTTTGAGGTAGCGAGGCGCCCGCTGAAAATGGCAAGTTTCGAAGAAAATTTGGATTTGAACAAGGCAGGCCTGCTTGGTTCTTTCGGTGAATGAGTGTAAAGATTTACAAAGAATACGTTTACGGCATTTACTTTACCACCTCATTTAATATTCTATGTGGAGTTTTCTTTTGGAGGGGGAACAAATGTTCCACCAAAACAAGTTCCTTCCCGAGACCGTTTAGCAGAGCCAGCGTCGCTGCGTCCGGAGCTTAGCGCCGCCCCAAGATGATCGTGATTGGTTTAAAGAAATGCAAACAACCCAGAGCCAGACCTACAGTATATCCACGGCGCTGTGGAGATAGAGCTGGCAGTGCAAGTTGTTGAGTGCAGCAGGTGTAGATTAGTTAAGAATTAAAATAATTGAGGATGAAACAAATACAAAGAAATAGTCGTAGACTGAACCAATGTAGGTTTTTGTAGTTTAAAATATATATTCTGCAGAATAGGAGGACTGGTTCACAGAATGCACGCAGGAAGGTGTGGAAGAGTCTTCAACGTTCATACACAATTTACAGGCTCATATACACAGATAAGGAATGGAGGAGTGACATCAACACATACATAATGACATCTGTTACTTCATAAAGTCTCCAGCCTATCTTGACCTTTGACGTATAATGCAAATCATAAAGACAAGCTGAGGTGCCTTAAAGTCTGTCCCCAGTTTGCCTATTCCCCATTTGGGACCTGATGCCCCGTCCATCAATTGGAGATGTACGATAATTTAACAGTTTGACCTCTATCAGTTCACCCAGAGGCCGCGTTCTTTTAGCTGTAGACTCTGTGACTCCTGTGTATTTCAGTAGAACAATACAAGCTCTCTCACAGACAAATGTAATGAAATTGCATTATGACTCTGGGAGTATTTATGTATTAAGTGTTGTGTATTTTGTGCTGTTATTTAATTGGACCATAAGTCCGTAATATTCAAGATTAAATGCTTTATTGCCATACAACTCGGTGCATGTTGCTAGGGATTTGCTTCAGTTATCCAGTTAAAATGCACTCACAGTTCAGAGTGGTATCTTATATTGTTGGTGGTAGGACAGTAGAACTTCAGAATTCCAGCTTAGCCGATCCTCCTCATCCTCGTTTTCCTCCATCTCTCAGTCCATCGCCACAGCAGACATGGACCATGCACAGCTGGAGGCCTTCCTCACAGCCCAGACTAAGAGGCAGGGCGGCGGCGGGGTGACTGCCGAGCAGGCCGCTGCCCTGTCTCGCTTCTGGAAGAGCCAGCGGGTCCGAGTGAGGGAGAGCTTGCTGGCTCAGAGCCGCTGGGAGCCCGGCCTCAGGGGTCTCTCCTGGAGGGTGGACCTCCAGACCGCAGCCAGCCGGGGGGACGCAGCCCACAGCGGCCCGGTTGCCCTGATGGAGCTGGAGCTGGGCAGAGCCGGACAGGTGAGACTGACATCCGGCGTTTCCTCTCATGCTCATTTAGTTTCACAAACGTGTATCTTAATGCTGTTTTAATGCCAGTAAACACTGCCGACAGCACAGATTTGGGGGATAGAGGCCTGGCTCTGGATAATTGGTCTGTCTTAATAAGCCCCGGTCCCATGAGAAGGCTAAATTCACCTAATCTGGGTCCTGGCCTGAAAACAGTTTCAGAGAGACCCCCCCAGAGGATAATAGTGCTGAAGCACATTTAATACGGTGACCTGCATTTCAAAACAAAATAGATTTTGGTGGGAGATTAGTTTGAGTGTGTGTCACTTACCTGCAGAGGTGTAGTGGTAAAAAAAGAGGTGGGTAAACTATCAATTCTGGTGGACCACGACGTGGTCACCTTTTAAGGTGGGCCACTGCCTACCGGTGTATGTGTATCCTGATGACATCGCTATAGGCTATCATTTGATGGTACTACCAAGGGTATCACTGGTTGTTCCCTCATCATATGTCACACAATCACTATTCAATTCATACATTAATCTAAGCTCTTGTTAAAGAGACTCAAGAAGGAATAATATGGTTGAAATCTATAAAGTTTACTAAATGACAAAACAGAGAGAACACAAATATTTAAGAGATAGAGAGGGAGGCTTATATCCAGGGCTTCCAATGCAATGCACTTGTACATAATGATTAGGGATTTGGGATTATTTTCATAGTCGATTAATCTGTTGAATATTTTCTCGATTAATAGATTAGTTGTTTGGTCTATAATATGTCAGAAAAATGTGGATCAGTGTTTCCCAAAAGCCCAGGATGACATCCTCAAATGTCTCATTTTGTTTCTGCTCCTGTAGAAGCTAGAGGTCTGTATGAAATCAACCTTGTTACTAGAAAAACATGTTTTTAGCCGCAATCTTATGGAGAAAAACTACACTACCCACAGTCCTAAGCATAACAGCGACGCCTCTGATTGGTTCAACTCGCCGTTTCCATAGAAACGTTTACCGTACCCACAAAACCGCGAACGGCGATAACATTAACTAGCTAGGTGACTAGCAAAGAGAGCTTGTTGTCACAAACTTCCAGTGGTTTAAATGTCAGAGAATGCATATAATTACATCCAGTTATTTATCTGATAATGTATCCTGAACTTTACTTGTAACATGGGCTAATGGGAACAGGTAGAGGTGACTTGTTGAGTCAGTGGCATGAATCTACTGTGAACCAAATTACCCTAAAAAACATGAAGTTTAGTACTGTTTTTCGAGCTCACTCACTGTGGGCTTGTAGCCGAGGCCGTTTGCTTGCATCAGGAGGAGGGCTGCTGTCTTGACACCTCTTAAAAAATTGCCGGACATCTATTTTTACAATTTATTACATGAGACATGTAGGCTAGTTTGGGCTAGTGACCATGGATGTATTAAGAGAACTGATGAGTCTTGATGCAGTCATAGACAGTATATAAAATGCAGTCTGCTGCTTCCTGCTGGCTACACAAGAGATGCTCGATGGCGTTTTAAGCCCCCAACGTTGACTTCAAGGCAGCACTGCGACCGTTGACTTAGTTCAAGGCACTGTTGCCTAATCCTAGTGCCTTCCAGGCATCGCTGCCTGGAAGGCGACGTTGTGGGCTTTAACAAACAAACACCGCAAGAGATTGGTCAACACTGACAGTAAGCAGCGCAATATGAAAGACTTCGTCTTAGGTTTAACAATCTATGAAACTAATAATGAAAAATATGAAACTAAAACGACATAAGCTTAATTTAAAATGGCTTAGGAACTATAGGCTATTTAGAGGTGGATAAACACAATTTAGAGGTGGATAAACGCACTTTGGAGGTGCGTAAACGGCGTTTACGTGCGTTTAGCCTCCACTACATCCCTGCTTACCTGTGAAAGTCATTTTGAAGTGACGTGTTGAAAAGCAGCGGGCAGAGTGGAAAACAAAAGCTGCTAACCACAAACAAGCCCAGCCATGCCGTGCTGTTCAGCTACGCCCTCTTAGTTTGATTTCAGTTAAAGATAGAATGCACAACCGGTTTTACCCTGTCATAGTTGAATAACAACAGTTTGGTGGGTTAAATAGGACTTACATAGAACCTCAACATCCCATAGACACCTCTTTCCTCTGCACACCTCACTATTTAAAACTGCCTCTGAAAATCCCAACGGCACCTCCGTAGTACTCGCCTTATTTGGCTCTAGTCTCTAGTCTTTGTCACGCCCCCAATATTTACATATGCTACACAACTGACCTGAGGTCAGCTTAGTCTTCTGAATCTAGGTCACGCAGATCTCATTTTAAACATTGTTTGTGTGCCGTTTAATTACTGAATTCATTTCTCAGATTTTTTTATGCCAGAAATCAACTATGTAGAGTTTGGTTTGGTTGTTTTAAGGACTTTTCATTCCGTAAATTAAGGCGCTGTCCTCGAGCGGACTCGACGCGGCCTGTGATGACGACACGGTTTATGTTCCAGGAGTCGGTCTTGTGCCTGTTCGCTACGACTCTGACCCAATCTGCAGGTCCCACGGCTCAGAGAAAGCAGGTCACCAGACTGGAGCAGCACACAACACGCTGCAGTACCGCAGGATACACGCGCTCCACTTCTATCGGCTCGTTCAATTCAAGTCTAATAATAGAAGAAGAGGAGGATGTCACATTAAACATCAAGGTGTCCTTAAACTCTTTAGGTCCCGGGAGGGGGGGGGGGGGAGCTGGACCTTCATCAGTGTGGAGGAAACTTCAGACTGGAAATTAGGCCAACATGTTCTGTTGAAATGATTAATTGATTAATAAGACAAGGCGAGGCTGCTTTATTTGTAGAGCACATTTCAGCAACAGGGCAATTCAGAGTGCTTTACATAAAAAAAATTCAAATCAGATAATATACGAGAATAAAAGTTACAGTGCAGTATAAGAAATTAAAATCAATGAAAAATATAAAAAAAGATTTTTTTAAAAAGAAAGGTCTTCAGCCTTGATTTACAGAGAGCTGCGGCGGAGCTGCAGTTTTCTGGGAGTTGGTTCCATAAAGGATATAATATAATCCTGGCCGTATAATATACGATTCACGACTTCAGCCCTCCTGTTGTCCTCGGGTCAAAGTTGAGTAAAATAAATGATCAGTTAACTACTTTCATTGAATTTGGGTGTTTTATTAAATTTTATAGCATTTGAAAATAAATTGATAACAGAACGTTGAAAAGAAGAAGAAAAAAACATCAAAAAAAAGCACAGAAAATAATCAACAAAAACATCGGAAAAAGTGACAAAAAACTTGGGGAAAAAAGTGACAAAAAACGTGGAAAAAAACATCGGAAAAAGTGATAAAAAACTTGGAAAAAAATTACAAAAATCGTGGAAAAGTGACAAAAAACGTGGAAAAGTGACAAAAAAAACTTGGAAAAAAGTGACAAAAAACATCGGAAAAAAGTGACAAAAAACTTGGGAAAAACATCGGAAAAAGTGATAAAAAACCTCGGAAAAAAGTGACAAAAAACTTGGGAAAAAAGTGACAAAAAACGTGGAAAAAAACATCGGAAAAAGTGATAAACATCGGAAAAAAAGTGACAAAAAAACTTGTAAAAAAATGACAAAAAACGTGGAAAAAAGTCACAAAAAACGTGGAAAAAACATCGGAAAAAGTGATAAAAAACATCGGAAAAAAGTGACAAAAAAACGTGGAAAAAATGACAAAAAAACGTGGAAAAAAGTGACAAAAAACGTGGAAAAAACATCGGAAAAAGTGATAAAAAACATCGGAAAAAAAGTGACAAAAACTTGGAAAAAATGACAAAAAAACGTGGAAAAAACATCGGAAAAAGTGATAAAAAACATCGGAAAAAAGTGACAAAAAAACATGGAAAAAAAGTGACAAACGTGGAAAAAAAGTGCCTAAAGAAAAAAACATTTAAAGATGTTTGGGGTGGGGGGGGTTTCCTTTATTTGATAGTGACAGTGGATAGACAGGAAAGGGTGGAGTGAAAGAGGGGGGGACACGCAGGTCGGATTAATCCCAGGCCGCTGCAGAGGACTCGGCCTAAATGGGGCGCACGCTCAGCTACTGGGTGAGCTAGAGGTCGCCACTTATTTAAAATGTTGACCCAGAAAAACCAAAAGTTGTGTGTTTGACGGGAAGACAACACAAGGGTTAACAATAAGTGAGGAGATGTCAAATTAGAGACTTGTGTCTGTGTCTCTGCTACTTGCGTTAACGTCTTCCTTCTTTCCCGTCTCTCTGTTTCAGGACTCAGAGTTCGTGTGTCTGGAGTTTGATGAAACCAAAGTGAACCAGGTGCTGAAGAAGATGTCTGATATCCAGGAGAGCATCGACAGACTCGTTCACCGCACTTAGAAACCGTGTGTGTGTGTGTGAGAGAGTTGTTTTTCCTCAGACAGCAGAGAAACAGCGCGGGCGGCGTGATTGTGACGCCTCCTCCCGCGAGCTCCCGTTTCCTCTTTGCAGACCTGTGTTTGCCAGAATGGATCCATCGTGGCTTTTGCACCTGCATACAGACTCAGAATGGACAAACTGTGTAAGATCAAGCTATAAGATCATCACACACAGGGGTTGAATTGGGATATGTTATGCATACATGAATGTTTTTGAGAAATAAACCATTAAATGGCACTTTCTGGAGAGTTTTGTGCAAAGAAATGGTCGAGTCTCACCCCCGGCTCCGGAACGTCGGCGGAGTCAATCGGTTTCCATTAAAGTCAATGTGTGTATTTCCACCGGTTGCGTAACGTCTGCGTTCCGACTCCGGCACAGCTCCGGCGGTCCGCAGCCCTCCGGATCAGATACGCAGACCTTCACTATCAAATAAAGGAACCCCCCCCACCCCAAACATCTTTAAATGTTTTTTTCTTTAGGCACTTTTTTTCCATGTTTGTCACTTTTTTCCATGTTTTTTGTCACTTTTTTCCACGTTTTTTGTCACTTGTTTCCCAAGTTTTTTGTCACTTTTTTTCCATGTTTTTTGTCACTTGTTTCCATGTTTTTTGTCACTTTTCCATGTTTTTTGTCACTTTTTTCCACGTTTTTTTGTCACTTTTTTCCGATGTTTTTTATCACTTTTTCCGATGTTTTTGTTGATTATTTTCTGTGCTTTTTTTGACGTTTTTTTCTTCTTCTTTTCAACGTTCTTTTATGAATTTATTTTCAAATGCTATGAAATTGAATAAAACACCCAAATTTTTGCCGGACGCCGGAGAGCTCCGCAGCAATTCAGCACACGGCAGATTGTGCGGGACAGGAAGTCGAGCACAGAAACAAATATAAAACATTCGGTTAATTTTCAAAATAAAATACACCGTGCTCACGGCGGATCATATTTCCCTTCAACTACACCTTGAAAACACGGCACGGAGTTGTTTCCTCTCTACTCCTCTGGATGGAAACTAACTGTTGTTGTTTTTGTGGTTCTATTCTACGTGAATTTGCGAGATCTCGCGGGTCCTCGTGACTTCAGCTGTCCGTCATGGCCGCAGCCTGTATGTCTGTGGGATCATTTTCATAATGTTGTCAGACATAATAATCTGAGTCTGTCAGTTACTGACTGCTGAGGATGCACAAATACCCTATAACAGGGATCTTCAACAGGGGGTCCGGGAACCCTAGGGGGTCCTCAGAGTCAATGCATGGGGGCCTCCAAATTATTGTTAATTTTGGATGATAGGCTCACTGGCCAATAGGTAGGTCGCTAAGATGCAGTTCATCCTGAGGATTCACTGTGCCACATGTATGTTTAACATTAAAACATGATTTATAAAACCATGCCAACAATTATTAGGCTATTTTAATCTATGCAAAAAAAGGTATGTAAAGGCTTTAGGCCGCCCTACACATTATTGTAGGCCCAACATTTTATGCAACATATGTAGTAGGGGGGTCCCTGCTCCGTGTCTCTTTCAGTTAAGGGGTCCTTGGCTTAAAAAACATCGAAGACCCCCTGCAGTATAGGGGTACACTGCAGCCCGGTTCACGGCTGCCCGTTAACAGCATTCTCACACAATTCTAATATTTCTGTTCACATTAGTCACTTAGGTATTAGTCTCGCTTTGCCAGACCCTCCTCCACAGTGCTGCGGAGGAGGGTCTGGCTAGTCCACAGCAAAAACGTGCTCTGGTTTATCGGCATTTCTTTAAACCAATCGCAATCGTCTTGGGCGGCGCTAAGCTCCGGACGGAGCCACGGTGCCTCTGCAAAATAGTCTCTGGAAGGAACTTGTTTTGGTGGAACATGACAAAAAGTTGTTTTAGTCGTGCAACAGAAAACTCAGATTGGACAGATAGTCTAGCTAGCTGTCTGGATTTACCCTGCAGAGATCTGAGGAGCAGTTAACCAGAGTCCTCACAAATCAGCCGGAGGTTAGAAAACCAAAATGAGGGACATCCAGCTGATCTTCCGGCAGCAACGGAGCAATTCCCTGAAATTAATCGTCGTCGATATAGACTACTTAGGCATCAGTGCACGGGAAAATAAGGTTCAAGTTGGAGATAAAAAAGGAAATTACCCTTTAGTACTTTGCACAACTCATGCAAGTTAAGCATTTAGCTCAAAGGTCAGCTGAAGGTTAAAGGTCAGCCTGATGAAGGCTGGCCCGTCTAACAGTGTCAGGCAGCTGAAGACAGTTCAGGGCGTCCTGTTCCTTTAAACCACGTGTGTCAAACTCGAGGCCCGCGGGCTGAATCCGGCCCCTCGCAAATTTTGATCCGGCCCGCATATCACTTTAGGTTCTCAATAAATTATGGCCCGCCTAGTTTTCGTCACTTTCTCAACGTTTTGTCGCTTTCTCTGAAGATTTTGCCACTTTTGCTGACTTGTTTGGGGCGGTTATTTCAACGTTTTTTGCCACTTTTTACGCTGTTTTTTGGGTTCTTCTCCCGATGCTTTTGTTGCTTTTGCAACCTTTTTTTGGCGATTTGTTTTTTCCTATGATGGCTAAGGAACTTTTTCCTGACTTTAGGACTTTATGTGGACCAACCTGTAAGAGAGAAGACTATATGACGCGTGCAGTAATACAGTCAAAGGTATTTTACTTTTTCGGTTAAATAAAAGCATATCAATAAACTAAACATGTCCGGCCCTTGATGTGATTTATTATTTTCCAGTGTGGCCCTCTGGGAAGTTGAGTTTGACACCCCTGCTTTAAACGGTGGCGTGATCATCCGATCCTGGTGTCAGGTAGATACAGGTACGGGGTCACACGGGGCCCATTAATTCTTCAGAGGAACAAAAGCCTGCACGACACCAGCACTCGACTACCACACGTGATACGCAGGTATACCCAGTATACCCACTAAGAAAGCTCCAGGATTTCCATATACACACTTACAAATGCCCAATGACACGTAACAACATACTTTGCTTTACATTTTTGATATATTTTGAATTGTCATCTGTGTTTTTCTTCTTCATATAGGATAAATAAAGGTATTTCCACTGTAAATTGGTGCATAAAAATGTATCCGAATACAGGAAATGAAATTGCTGATGCTCAAAACTTCCCTGGGGGAGGACACACAGACCCCCCCCACTATGATATGCCAGCGTTCGAGTCCAACCTGTGACGATTTCCTGCATGTGTCCCCCCCTCTCTCTCTCCTTTCTCACTTAGCTGTCCTGTCCATAAAAGGTGGAAAAGCCCCCAAAAAAGTATCTTTAAAAGTAAAGTGTTACCAAATAAAGTTCAGTTATAGAGTTTTAATCTAAATGCAGTCAGTAGACTCTCCAGCGGGATGCATTACTTCCTTTCAAATGAATAGTTAATGTCCACGTTTCATTGTTGTTGTTTTTTTTGTTTCTTTTTTCCCTGTGGCTGTGTTCAGGGACGAGGCTCGATGACACGGATAACGTATCTATATTGTAGCATGCAATTAAATTGATATCAGCTTGATAAATGAACTCTTAAGTCAGCAAAGTTTGAGCCATAAAACTCGCAGGAGAGGTTCAGGTCACAGTTCGGTTACGGAGCTGCAACCCTACGCAAGTTCACGTTCGGACGTTATCCTGAATATGAAATGTTCTCACAAACAGATTTGATGCCAGTTAGGTTTAAAAGTTGTGTTGTGTTTTCAGCCAAATCCTTGAGTTAAGATAAGATGAAACTTTATTGTCTGTTCACACAGAGATGTTCTTGCATCGACTGCTCCAACAATCAACAGGTAACATTAAAAAACACAAACATAAAAACAAGCATCCGTATGTTCACCCAACAACGTCTGACACACCTTCAGTCACACACACACACACACACACACAGTCAGTGGCACTATCTTTGTGGGGACCTGTCATTAACATAATGCATTCCCTAGCCCCTTACCCTCACCTTAACCATCACAACTAAATGCCTAACCTTAACCCTTACCCTAACCTTAACCATCACAACTAAATGCCTAACCTTAACCCTTACCCTAACCTTAACCATCACAACTAAATGCCTAACCTTAACCCCTTACACTCACCTTAACCATCACAACTAAATGCCTAACCTTAACCCTTACCCTCACCTTAACCATCATAACTAAATGCCTAACTTTAACCCTTACCCTCACCCTAACCATCATAACTAAATGCCTAACCTTAACCCTTACCCTCACCTTAACCATCACAACTAAATGCCTAACCTTAACCCTTACCCTCACCTTAACCATCACAACTAAATGCCTAACCTTAACCCTTACCCTCACCTTAACCATCATAACTAAATGCCTAACTTTAACCCTTACCCTCACCCTAACCATCATAACTAAATGCCTAACCTTAACCCTTACCCTCACCTTAACCATCACAACTAAATGCCTAACCTTAACCTTTACCCTAACCTTAACCATCACAACTAAATGCCTAGCCTTAACCCTTACCCTAACCTTAACCATCATAACTAAATGCCTAACCTTAACCCTTACGCTCACCTTAACCATCACAACTAAATGCCTAACCTTAACCCTTACCCTCACCTTAACCATCACAACTAAATGCCTAACCTTAACCATCACAACTAAATGCCTAACCTTAACCCTTACCCTAACCTTAACCATCACAACTAAATGCCTAACCTTAACCATCACAACTAAATGCCTAACCTTAACCCTTACCCTCACCTTAACCATCACAACTAAATGCCTAACCTTAACCCTTACCCTAACCTTAACCATCACAACTAAATGCCTAACCTTAACCCTAACCATCACCTAATTCTAACCCTAATCCTAAAACCAAGTCTTAACCCTCAAACAGCCCTTTAAACTTGTGGGGTCCAGCATTTTGGCCCCACAAAGCTGTCCGGACCCCACAAGTACACTGTATTCTCGGTTTTTGGACCCCACAAATATAGTTAAACAGGAACCCACACACACACACACACACACACACACACAGAGTGTTCTCTACAGTGTCTCAAATACTGAAACAAAGGTCGTTTTTATAGTTTGACGGCCATAAATACGACAATAATATAATCTTTTTTAAGCCTCTGTGAAACAGGATTTGTCAATACTTTAAGGTTCCGTGTGCAGAGGTATTTCAGTTTATAACTTACCAGCTCAAATGTAAATGTGTCTTTGCTTTGTAATAAATCCTCCGTTATCATGTTGGAAACATGCCACCACTTTCACGTTGAGTCATCTTGTGTAAGGTGTGTTTGTGCTTTTGATAGGATATCTGACCTCCTTTGACTTTTCCCTTGTTTTCTGAAGTTCACACTTTGTTTTGCCGAGACTTGGATTTTTACTGTTATAAGGAAAGCATAAAGCATAAACCGTAGGCTTTTACGCTCAAATCTGCAGCGGTGGAGTGTAATAAGCAGCTACTCCACTACATCTCAGAGGTAAACGTACTTTTTAACTCCACTACTTTTGTCTGACAGCTTTAAGTTACTTGTCAGATGACACTTTTTCCATCCTCTTCCTGTCCAGATGTAAACGACGTATCTCCAGATGTGTTGATGTTGAATGTTTGTGATAAACTGAAGGATTAAATTCTCCTCCTTAAGGTAAATAAAGTCTTTAAAAAGCCTCTCGGATCAGCTGGAAAATGCATCGTCACAAAGCTGAACACAGGGCTGCTGTTCTAACCATGAACAGTTTCAAAAGTTTTTAGAGATACGTGGTTGTCACAGGACAGCGACGCTACAAACATGTTGATCTTATAGACCATGATGCATTGCTGTAGATTACCACAACAGTGTATAAAAGGAGTTAGAATGAGCACAACCTTCAACATCTACAGCAGGAAAATGCAACACACACATTAATGCAGCAGGAATATTAATCCAGAAACATCAGATAGGGTCAATTTTAATGCAATATACATTTTCACTGTGTGGTATGAGTACTTTTACATAAGTACTTTAGCCCAGACTTGTCGATGTTAAATGTTGAGGATGGAGGGAAAAGGGGAAGTTGGTCTCCTCCCACTCAACCTGAGGGAGGAGCCTCTGCGCGCCGAGGCACAGCTAGGACACACACGCACTTGAAGGTTGCTAGGAGACACTCGCACACCTCTAGGTTACCTGTCTGCCTTTCTGCCCTCGGCGAACAGAGGGACTGACTTGTATGTTCATGTCGGAGATTTGAGGATTGACGAGAGTTTCTGGCTCCACACAGTTCGGATTTTAATGAGGATTAGAGCGCGCCAACATCTCCAAAATAACGCGCGCCGGGGCCGTCCGGATGAAGGGAGGAGGGCGGTGTTACGTTCAGGTGCACACAGGCTGCAGCCTGTTGATCCGCTCTGCTCTGGACTGGACTTCCCTCTGACTGTATTTCACAGCGAGGACGTCAGTGTGAAAGGTTAGTCTGTCCGTCTCAGAGTCAGCTGACTTCGCAGTTTAACCGCTTTAAACGTGTTTACGGGTCTAATGAGGGGAAAACCGCCGACTTTAATCGCAGATTAACAGAACTGATTGAAACTGCTGGTGGATTTTTGGCTCTGTGCCTGTAGACGCTGTGTGTCTGTTAGGATCAAGACTGTGTTCATTCATAATCATCCTTTTATCGTTGTAAAAAAAAGTGTTCTAACTATAGCGACATCATAGACATATGATTAGAGCTTGTAGTGTGAAGAAAAAGTAAATCTGTGATTGCAGCATTTTCTAGTGTGTTCACTCCTCTGTGCAGGGGCGGGTCCTGATTTCCGAAGTGAGGGGGACAAATTGTTGATAGGCTGATTTTTATTATAAGGATAGGATTTTTGGCAGTTTGCAGATGATCTATCTGTGTTGTATTTGCCTGATAACCAATGAAGTTAATGAATTAAAAAGTGTTCTACTTTGGCTCGGCTACAGCTCTGTCCCAGTAAGCACACATACGTCACCGCGATGTATTGGCGATGTAATCAAAATGCGGCGGGGATACGTGCTCCAAGCCCCCAGGAACAGCGCCGTGTCTAAAAGCCACCATGGGCTTAGCGGATAGCGGTGGTACTGCACTCCATGGCCCAGAAAGACTTTTCACATAGACTTTGCATGGTGAAAGAAACGTCTATATTTCAGCGAATAATTTGTTTCAGGGTATATAAACTTACCAGTCCGAACACTTAAAGGGTCCTTGTTTAAAACGTCACGCTTTTAACATTTTTAACATTCACTAGTAGTGAATACAGAATTATTAAATTAGAAATGATGAACGCGCATAATGGACGCGAGCAGACCCGCGGGACTGCGCCCGCCCACTCACATGACTGTTCTCCCGAGGTCACGTAGCGAGCTGTAATAATGGATATAGCTAATGGTTGTAATTCACCATGTGTTATGAATACGTCCATGTTATTATTTTATTAAGTTATGATACATCCGAGGGATGTGTGTGTGCTGTAAAGCCTGTTGCGTGGATGTAACGTCATTAGCGTTTACCAAACTGGCGGGTCTATCGGCTAGCTAGCTAGTTGCTAACATCAGGGGTAGCTAGCTAGCTATATGCCTACCCAACGTTACTACAGACATAGTGATTACATTGCCTTGGTTCTCTCTTATGATACATTCGAGGGCTGTATGCTGTAAAGCTTGTAACGTGGATGAAGGATGAAGCCATGGATGAGCTTTGTTCACCAAACTGCAGGCTAACTGCTAGCGCTAGTTAGTAGCTAGCTAGCTAGTAGCACAACATCATTATTAAATCTCCTTGGTTGTCTACCTAAATACATCTATCATTTATTTAGCTAAGCTTGTAAACGATCGGGAACAACGAAAAAACAATGTTTAGCGACATATAGCCGCTCTCTCCGCGACGTATATATATTTACATCGTTTCAACGTATGTCATACCTCTTACAGATGCGGTCTCAGGTACATCTTCCTGACATCTGCTACGTATAACAGACGTCAGGAAGATGTGCCTGGGACCGCATCTGTACGAGAGATGTGCCGATCAATTGATTCTGCATTAACCCATTTAGCAAAACTGGTCAGTATAGGTCACACGAAATTACTTGAAATATCTTTACTAAATTACATGAATTGCTAAAGTAAGATAGATAAATCATACACAATTATAACACAATCTATTTTATTTATAAAGTGGTTTTCAGTGTACTAAAAGATAATTTACACATGTTCACATTATTATAGAAAAATATTATATTATAGAATTATTATACATTATTATATTATAATTGTATAATAATTATTATTATAAATTATTATAGAAAATAGCACACTAAGACATTAAAAGCTATTCTAAAAATTATAAAAACCTTTGATCATGTAGCTAGATTTTGAGATAATTATCATACTGTGGTCTATACTAAGGTCTCCTTATTCGGGAATCATTAGTGCGTCTTCCTCTGAGCAGGCCAATTCAGCAGTGGTCGTCAAATCATAGTCTTCAAACTCTTTCCCGTTATCTGAAAGAGATTAATATACAGAGGTAATTAATAATTCAAGTAAAATGTAATAGATAGAGAAAGTCTAAGAACCCTTGAACACACAGGGGGTTGAAAAATAGAGCAACAAATAAGAATCATGAGTGGAACTGCACCTGCCCCAAATACTAGATAGATTTGGATTACAGGTGTGTAATTTGCATCATGCAAAATAATATGACAATAGCATACCTGACTCTTGTTATCAGGCTTGTTGATCAGGCTTATACTATTCTTGTGGTATGATACTATTCTCTGCTATGCCGTGCTGCTCCCTGCGCTACTACACCCACTTTTTCTAACCACTGTTTATTAACTATACTGTGATGCACCCCAACGGCACGTCAGACACCTCCTACCAAGAGCCTGGGTCTGTCCGAGGTTTCTTCCTAAAAGGGAGTTTTTCCTCGCCACTGTTGCACTAGTGCTTGCTCTTGGGGGGACTTGTTGGGTTTTTTGTAAATTATAGAGTGTGGTCTAGACCTACTCTATCTGTAAAGTGTCTTGAGATAACTCCTGTTATGATTTGATACTATAAATAAAATTGAATTGAATTGAATGTCCTTCATCTCTGCATTGCCTTCCCTCACAACTCCTGCCCACGTTTTCTGATCTTCCACTATACATCACACCAACATAAATAAACAGACACACAATGTACACACAAGTATTTTTAGTATTGCAAACTATTGTTTTGCAATGAACACACTGTATTCTGGACATTTTGTAGAAGATGGTGATATTCTTAGCAAGAACCACCTTTTTAATGAGGGATAACTAACTAGTGAAACAAACAACAACTAGCAACAGTTTACAAAAGTTACCCTTGCTATAAACATGAAACGTAAAAGTACCAATCAGATTAATTGTGATGTTGATAATTGTATTGATCTCAAAGTCAAATGTGATTCAATATGTCCATCGAACGTGTTTAGTCCCTGTTAAAGCCGATAATAAACCGCTAATGTCAGTTTTATGTAACGTTAGCTAGGGTTACGGTCAATTTAGCTTCAACAAAAAGTAAAACACAAAGTTAAGTGACTGGACAGTAACTACATTAAGCTAACGCTAGCTTGTCAGGTAAATAGTTTTTATTTAAGTCATCAATGTTAGTGATATATCAGTAAGAAAATGACGGTAACAAGTAGTGCTGGGCGGTATACCGGTTCATACCGAAAACCGGTGTATATTTTCGTCACGATGTTCATTTTTAATATACCGCCATACCGGTGTGTTTAATAACACAACGTCCGGAACGAACGTTACGCTGCGCCGCGCGACACTGTTTTAGACGGACCCTTTAAAATGCTGCACTTCTAAGCAGCGACGGTAAACAGCAGCGCACCAGAGGGACGTCACACGGAAGATGGATGCTGCAGAAGTAATGACACAGACGAACTTGTGCCAAAAAAAGGAGCCGCCGGGTCTGTTGTTTGGAGGTTTTTTGGTTTCCAAAAATCCGACGTTGACCAAACAACCGTTTTATGCAAGTGCTGTCGGGCTAAAATAGTCGCGAAAGGCGGCAACGCGAGCAATTTGCTCCACCACCTCAGCTGCAAACACGTCTTGGAATATCAAGAATGTATGAAATTAAAGTCAGCAGGCTCAGCGCCCTCCACATCAGCAGGTAACACGGGGAAAGCTAAAGAAAAGTCGAGCCAAATGTCACTTAAAGACGCGTTTGCTAGAGGGACTCGCTATGACAGAAAAAGCAGATTACAAACTCCATCACCAACCACCGAGCTAAAGACACGGTCCCCTTAATACAGTGGTGAGGAATGAGTCAATTAAGGCAATTTACTGCAGTAATTCCTCTCTCAACGAGTAGAAAATGCATTGAACATCTGAATATGCATGAAAAAAACCCGTCAAAAACGAATTTTTGGTCATACCGCCCAGCACTAGTAACAGGTGACGATGCTCATCGGGGTGTTTTGAATGCTAACGTAAGTATAAGTACGAACGTTAGCCTGCCATTAGACGGCCCCTGAACCTCTTCACCTTTTTTAAATATGATTTAACGTTAGTTGACATGCTGAATTTACCTTTACATTTTGATTCGATAGCAAGTCTTCAGCTTTATGTTCCCAGTTGAGGTTTCAGTTCCATTTAAGCCAAAAAATAAAACCAACTGATATGAGTAAAGTATGACTGAGGTGCGGCACTCAGTAGCCATTTCTCAATGTCAGTTACTGTTAGCTAAAGCCTGGTTCACACGGCAGGATAATTAGGAAATTTTAGCCCCGATTCACCCCTTCCGACAATCTTAAGGATGCTCCCATTATCGTAAAATAATCTGATCAGATATTCCTGCCGTGTGTGGTGTGTTAAGACGGCTCTCGTCTGCTCGGAAGGACGTCGGGACCGCTCCGATCTCTAATCGGGGACCCGATTTGGCCCGATTTCTCCTCGTGTGTGGTGTCCCCCGGGGACAAACGAGCACGCAGCCTGTGGACTGCGGCGTGTAGCCAATCAGAAAGCGAGGTGACGAGGCGGCAAGGAAGCACCGGGAAAACAAAATCAAAACAGCCGGGATTATGCGAGATTGATCAGTCTGGTCCAAAAAGTGCCTCGGAACACACCGAAGCGACGCCGACTTGAGCGTATGTTCTGCACGTGCGCGAGACGTAATACGTCTCCATAACAGCAGGCGGCGCTACTCTGTATTGTCGCCCAAAAAAATGAAAACCGGCAGCTGATTGGACGAACGCGTCACGTGGGTCTGGATGCTCCCGGATTTTTCAACTGGGCATAATGGCGACTCGTTCAGAATACGATCTTATATTTTATGAAGATAGTTCACCGATGTTTCTGTTTCTGAAAACATTTTAAGGAGAAATAGGCCATCGTGCAGTTGCTGAATCTGTCTTCATCTCAGATCAGCAAAGGTCAGATTCAAAGATTTTCATCACATTTTGAGAGGCGTTAGTCTCGCTCATCCCGCTCGTCATTTCCGGGTTATAGCACTTCACCAATCAGATTGGTCATTGAGTCCGACGGCCCGCCCTCCGACCCAGCAAGTCAGGTCGGCCAAAAATGAACGCCGACGGCTCCTCCGACGGACGACGGCACGGAACACACCGAACCGACTCGAGTCACCGACCTCGCCAGACTGTCCGACAGCGCAGAAAAAAACGACAACAAATTGAGCAACAAAAGCTTTGAAAAAGACGAACAAAAATTTCAACCCAGAAATACAAAAAGTTGCACGGTTGACGGGGAGACGACACAAGGGTTGAGCAATTATGTAATAGAGCTCAACGGTGTGGTTCCAGAAGTAAGACTGCCATTGATTTTCTCCATAAGGATGGATAGCAGTCATAATGTCTAAACTATCTCTGGGACTAAGAAGTCGTCAATGGTCAAATTTTTTTGGCTAAGTCTTCCCAATCCGACCTACGGCACCTTTAACGTGTCTTTGTGTTAAACTGTCAGATGGCTCCAGAAACAGCACCCCGGTTCATGACGGAGACGTCCTTCTCCAGCCTGCAGCTGCAACACGTCCGGCCCGGAGCGCTCTGACCCGACGGACCCGTCATCTCCACACCTGGCACAGGTAACAACGCGGCGTCCTGATAGACACGTACTCCTAAATACACAGATACAGAGACAAATAAACGTATATCAGTGAGGGACTAAATATTCCAGTAGTCCAGAGTAGTCGACCACTCGGCCATTTTTAGTGGCTTTAACTTTTAATGCTTCGTCATGCTGAATGACTTATTTCCGAGAAACGTATGAGCACATCTCTGGCAAACGCAAGATTTAAAGTGACGATTCTTTCTGGAGATCTATTGATTATTTCAACTAATCGAACGATTAGTCGACAAATCCCCGTGAGGGTCCTGTCTTCATTTTAGATCGACATCTGTCACTTTCAACGATTTTCAGGAGTTTTCCAGAGGCGGCGAGCCGAGCTGGACGCTCCTGACTTGCATATAGTAGCCTGGATTAGATTTTATTTTCAACTAAACAAACCCCAGTAGTCACTCAACACTAATAGACCAATAGACCATTTATTATATACGTAAAATACAAGTATTAAGCTAAGAAACTAAGTACAGCGCTGTAAAGTGAACAGTCTATAGTGCGGTAGAAGGATAAAGATAAAGGCGGAGCAGCAGTTGCTGGTTGTATTTAGCCGCTACAGAGCTCCGGGACGCCGGCTACCAGCGGCGGTTGTTTAGCCGCCAATAGGTGACTGTGAGGCGGCTACAGGCACCGCCAGATGACGGTGCTTTCAGGGGCCGTGGATGGTGGTGGAGTTTAGACAGAAAAAGTGAGCGTCATGCGGCGATGACAGTTTAGTTTAGGCACCAAAACGACTCGTTAAGTTTAGGAAAAAGATCCTAGTTTGGATTGAAAGTATTTTATTTTGGCCGCGAAGTAAACTCGTCTCTCCGGCTTGAAAGTGCCGTGTTTGATGTCGACGCCACGTTGTTATTTCATTCTGAGATTATTTTCCATCGGATATTGAAGTTCATAAATAAGTGTTTTTGGCGTGGCCGGCCGAGTGGCTCTATGTCCGTGGTGGTGTTGGAAGGAGGATTTAATTGCACCCTGTATTTACGTAACTGAAAAACTTGATTTGTTTTGCTGTATCATCAACCTCCTGTTGAAGAAAAACTGAGGTTATTGTGTGTGTGTGTGTGTGTGTGTGTGTGTGTGTGTGTGTGTGTGTGTGTGTGTGTGTGTGTGTGTGTGTGTGCAGTCAGCACACTGTGACAAAGACTGCTGCCAGGAAACTGGCGTCATGTGCACAGCTGAATTGGAAATGTGTGATTCCTGTCTGACGGAGGAGGGGGAGGAGGAGGGGGAGGAGGAGGAGGAGGAGGAGGGAGTAAGGAGGGGATGATGAGGGAAAACGTTCAGTAATGAGCTCATTCTTGCAGGATTAGAGATAGAAATGTGATCTTATGTGCAGCCGGTCTGAGCTCTGAAACCAAACGGCTTTGAGCAGTTCTTATTCTGGCTCAAAGCTTCAGGGTTGATGTTTCCAAATGCCCCTCTATATCCCGGCTTTGTTGTAAGTCCTGATTCTGCAGATTTGAGCCTGTTTCTTGTTGATTTTCAGTGATTTTCTGCAACTATTGTTTTTACTTTTACGCTCCTGGCGGATGGAACTGGCTTCAGGATTCTCTCAAATCAGAACAACTGGTTTCCATCGGGACGTTCAGCATGATGCTTGAAAACGTGTTACATAGGGACTGCTCTTGTTTTTAATCGCCCTCTTATTCGCCTACATCACTGATTCTCAATTGTTTTTATTGTTTATATGTCATTTTGTGATTGTTCATTCATTTTTCACATATTGTAATTTGGGGTTTTATGATCAGATTATTTTTGTGATCATATTATTTATTTGTACTGTAATTGAGATAGTTTTTTTTAATTTCTTTTTATTTGGGCTGTAATCAGGGCGTCATTGGAAAAGAGAGCTTGCTCTCAAATGGCCCTCCCTGAAGAAAACAAAGGTTATAATATATTATTGATTTAATATGATGATTATTTTCTGGATGAATGGATTAGCTGTTTGGTCTCTAAAATGTCAGAAAATGGTGAAAAATGTGTATCAGTGTTTCCTAAAGTCTAAGATGACGTCCTCAAATGTCTTGTTTAGTCCACAACTCAAAAGATATTCAGTCTACTGTCACAGAGGAGAGAAGAAACTAGGGATGCACCGAATACCGAATCCTACTCCGTATACCTGAAGTCGCTGCATTCTGGCTGCTGTCTGTAGATTCCTTCATGTACAACTCGTATTCTTTCAGATCTTTCATACCAAATGTTGTAGCGGCGGCCATGTTGTGTATTGTTTAGGCTCCTCGCCACCACGAGACAAATCGGCGTTGCAGATTGAACGTGTAGCGTGACTTGAACGGCCTTCTTCTGACTGAAAGTTCTGCCAAACAAACACTTGTTCTGCTCACCAGTTCCATTTTCACTTTCTCACAGCCGGCTGCGTTGAACGCTCCACCTACGTAAACACCTTCCCGTAATCAACGGCACCGTCGTTACGGTGACCAGCGTAGCGCGCGTAGTGCAAGCGTATCCTGGATTCGATGCATCCCTGGAAGAAAATAGAACAATATTCACATTTAAGAAGCTGGAATCAGAGTCTTTACTTTTATGTTCTTTTTTTCATAAAAAAAATTACTCAAACCGATTAACGATTTTCAAAATAGTTTGCGTTTCATTTATAACTTGACAACTTTGTATTTATTTATTAATTTATTTATTTATTTGACAGGGACAATGCACAGCTCCTTAGCAGTACCAGAGTTAGCTAGAAGCTAATTTTCATCTGTAGTCCCTGGGCAGAAAAACAGAGAATAACATCTCTGTCAGAAGGGAACAAACTAACACTGATCAATTCATCCTTGCAGCTCTAATTTTCTGTATCCGTTGTCTGTAGATGCAGAGGGGGGGCAACATGCCCGTGGCCCGCAGGAAAGTGAGGATGCTCTGCCTGACGATGATGCTCAACGTCCTCATCTGCGTCCTGTTGGGCGTGTCCTGGAATCTTGGGCGGGACAAAAGTGACCGCCCGAACGTTCGAATCCCGTCCAAGAGGTTTTGGCGGCAACAGGTCCCGAGCAAATTTTTCTGGAACAAGGAGCAGCAGCGCCTGGACTGGATCTACAACCCCATCATCAACTCTCTGCCAAGGTTGTTATAGCTTTGGGTTTCAATCAGTTTTTATTTTATTTTATATTAATTGATTATTTGTAAACTATTAAAGGTATAATGGAGGATTTTCCTGAATTTTAGAAAAGAACCGCCCTCTCCACTTGCACTCCAAAATGCACATGTGCAACACCCTACCTGCTCCCGAGAGGGAACGCCTATTAAACGTGTGCACGAGAGCGCGTGCATGAGCCTAGTTCTCCTCGTGCACGCTCTGTTTACAAGTTGCTGTCGGCATGGCTCTACAAGCCGACTTTCCAAAAGAAGATTTGCACTTTTTCCAATACGTCAGACTCGCCACCGGTGAGTGGAAATCTATTTAGGACAAGCATCTCTATAGCTAACGTTAGCACGCTACAGGCCAACAAACAAGTTATCGTCGAGAGCGGGGGGGCAGCGGTCGGAGGCTTTTATATACTGTCTATGGTCGGACACCGTGGCCGTCTGCTCGCTGACCTGTCACGGCACGTAAACATATCCCAGAATGATTGACAACTAGGAGGACCAATAGTCTTGATGATCCACCCGGAAAAAGAAAATCCTCCACTATACCTTTAAATGAACTTTTGAATGAAAAGATTAATCGGTAACGATATTCTCATTCCAGCTTGTTTAACGTGAACATTTTCTAGTTTCTTCACTCCTTTAATATATATTTAAGTTGTGGACAAAACAAGACATTTGAGGACGTCATTTTGGGCTTTTTTCACCATTATCTGACATTTCATAAACCAAACAACTAATCCATTCATCCAGAAAATAATTGTTACTTTCAGCCCTACTAAAAATGTTTTTCACTGATTATTTTCTCCAGTGACTCTCTCATCGAGCTGCCTGATTGGCTGAACGACACCGGGCCAGCCAACCCCTGTGAACCGGACTACAGAGTCCTCACGCAGATCCCGGACTACAACACGCTGCCGCACCGCTTCCAGGATTTCCTCCTGCACATGCGCTGCAGGACGTACCCCATGCTGATAAACCAGCCGCATGTTTGTGACCAGAAACCCTTCCTGCTGCTGGCGGTCAAGTCACTGATCCCGCACTTCGACCGGCGGCAGGCAATCCGTGAAACGTGGGGCCGCGCGGGCACCTTAGCCAATCGCACCGTGGCGACGGTGTTCCTGCTGGGCAACGCGTTGCCGGTGGACCACTTCCCCGACCTGCTGGGGATGCTGGGCCACGAGGCAAAGCTGCACAAAGACGTCCTCCTGTGGGACTACAGGGACACCTTCTTCAACCTCACCCTGAAGGAAGTCCTCTTCCTGGAGTGGTTCAGCCAAAACTGTCCCCACGCTCAGTACGTCCTCAAGGGAGACGACGATGTCTTCGTCAACACCTTTCGAATTATTGAACTCCTGGAAGGCCTCTCCGACATCAAGGCCAAGGATCTGTTCATGGGTGACGTTATCAGGGACGCCGGTCCGCAAAGAGACCGGAAACTCAAGTACTTTGTCCCAGAGAGTCTATTCGCGGGGCAGTACCCGGTGTACGCAGGAGGCGGAGGGTATCTGTACTCCGGGGAGTTGGCGCTACGCCTTCACAACGTTTCTCGGCAGGTAGCGTTGTATCCCATTGACGATGTCTACACGGGGATGTGTTTGAAAAAGCTGGGCCTGGTTCCTGAGAATCACAGCGGCTTTAAGACGTTTGACATCGAGGAGAAGTACAGGAACAACCCGTGCGTCTACAGGAACCTGATGCTGGTTCACAGCCGCACGCCACAGGACGTGTTGAAGATCTGGCCGTGGATTACCCATCCGGAGCTGGACTGCCAGTGAACACCTTCGGAATATAGACAGGAATGAAAAATGGAAAATTAGGTGTGTGTGTCTACGTTTTACTGAAGTGGAGATTTCTGGCTCAGAGTCTGAGAACAAAAGCTTTAAAGATATGTATTGTAAATAACAGATATCAGCGTGAAACTTCCCCAGTTGATTACTTATGTTTAAATATGCAAATTACGCATTATCTAATGCTAACTTTTTGGTAAATTTTGAAGAAATCTACAGACACAAACAGGCAAATTGTAGTAAAAAATTTTTCTTTCTACCAGTCAGAAAGAAACATTTTTACGGAATCAAAATAGCCCAAAACCTCAAAATTAAAAAAAATAAATGTTTTTGCCTGTAGTGTCTCCCTTTTAAAGGTAAAATATGTGCTGAGTATTGGCTTACTGTTTGCACACCGTTGAATGTTGGCTCCTCCTCCCCGAGAGAGGGAGCACAGCGGTTGTCGAGCGAGCTAGAGAGTGAATAAAGAGAGGGAGCAGTGAGTCAGAGCAATTGAAGGTTTGGAAGTGAGTCAGGAGAAGGCAACAGATGAAGGAAATCAGGTGATCTTGAATTGAAGCGGAGCTTTATTAACAAGGAACAAATCTTTCATGACAATGAAACACTCAGAAGGTGTCCACAGCGTGGGCAGAGAAGATGTTCAAAATTCAGTCTGTGGCGAGAGTCCTTATGTACAAGATTTTGTGCTTCACCCTAAAGAACTTGAGCTGACTTGTCATCCTACAGCCCTCAAACAATACCTTTTAGGGCACTCTCTGTGAATAGAATTGCTATAGAAAGATATTTTTCTGTTTGAGTCACCTGATGCTTAAGGCATTTCTCGAGATAGCTGGAAGTGCTAGAGCTTGAATGCACACACTTGAACTTACTACATGCTAAATTACAATAAAATATATCCTATCAGCAATGAAAAGATCTTTTCTCACATTGTTTTGCAGCAGTTATGTTCTAAAGAACAAGTAAACCTCTGCAGGAAGGTGCAGCATTGTTAGATTATGACTGGAAGCTTCATCGTGTCTGTTTCTGTGTGTCAGTACGAGACGCTGAGGCTACATTTACATCGCTACGTTTTAGTTTAAAAAACAAATATCTTTTGCTTTGTTTCCCCCTCTCATTCCCCCTGCTCTGACGTTTCCCCCTCTCATTCCCCCTGCTCTGGTGTTCCCCCCTCTCCTTCCCCCTGCTCTGGCGTCTCCTCCTCTCATTCCCCCTGCTCTGGCGTTTCCCCCTCTCATTCCCCCTGCTCTGGCGTTTCCCCCTCTCATTCCCCCTGCTCTGGCCATTTTTCACCATTTTCTGACATTTTATAAAACAAACCACTAATCCAAATCGAGAGAATAATCAACAGATTAATCTGCAATTTCCTCCAGAAAGGGGCTGATGTGAAGCATTTCTTTTTTTTTTTTAGGCACTTTTGTATTTTTAAGTCTGATTTCTTCAAAGCTTTAAAACATTAAATTCAAGTTTACCAGTCTTACACACATATGCAACAATTATGAAATGATTGTAATGCGATGTACATATTGTAATTTTTACATGATATTTCTCATGACATTGTCACTATGTTTTATGTGCTTAATTTAACTAAATGTGTTCTTGGTTATGATGATATGTTGTGACCTCTTTAAGCAGAAAATTAGCCAAATTAGCCTTGGCTAGGAATCTTAAATGCAACACGTCTGTGTACAGTATTTGTGTTTGTGTAATTTATTATAAGCAATAAATTGAGTTTGGTTTACGTGAAGCAGATTCTTCCTGGTAAACCTGTTTACTCTTTCTGTTTGTTAGAATTGTTTTGGTCATTAATTATTTCCCATCAGTAGACAAAAAATATCTCTTGTGTTTTTGTTTTTTTGTATAAATAAAGATTAAATAGATTTGATTCTGATGTTACCAATACAAATGACAGGTAAGCATTTGCTTTACAATTATTAGCACTTTTAGTTGCATTTCTTGTATCACAGATTGTGGAGCAGCTCAATATATTTATAGAAATTAACATAATTATCTAAGAGCTTATATCTTGTAAACACAAGATTTAAAGGTCCCATGACATGGTGCTCTTTGGATGCTTTTATATAGATCTTAGTGGTCGCCTAATACTGTATCTGAAGTCTCTTTTATATAGACCTCAGTGGTCCCCTAATACTGTATCTGAAGTCTCTTTTATATAGACCTTAGTGGTCCCCTAATACTGTATCTGAAGTCTCTTTTATATAGACCTCAGTGGTCCCCTAATACTGTATCTGAAGTCTCTGTTATATAGACCTTAGTGGTCCCCTAATACTGTATCTGAAGTCTCTTTTATATAGACCTCAGTGGTCCCCTAATACTGTATCTGAAGTCTCTTTTATATAGACCTCAGTGGTCCCCTAATACTGTATCTGAAGTCTCTTTTATATAGACCTCAGTGGTCCCCTAATACTGTATCTGAAGTCTCTTTTATATAGACCTCAGTGGTCCCCTAATACTGTATCTGAAGTCTCTTTTATATAGACCTCAGTGGTCCCCTAATACTGTATCTGAAGTCTCTTTTATATAGACCTCAGTGGTCCCCTAATACTGTATCTGAAGTCTCTTTTATATAGACCTCAGTGGTCCCCTAATACTGGTCCGAAGTCTCTTTTATATAGACCTCAGTGGTCCCCTAATACTGTATCTGAAGTCTCTTTTATATAGACCTCAGTGGTCCCCTAATACTGTATCTGAAGTCTCTTTTATATAGACCTCAGTGGTCCCCTAATACTGTATCTGAAGTCTCTTTTATATAGACCTTAGTGGTCCCCTAATACTGTATCTGAAGTCTCTTTTATATAGACCTTAGTGGTCCCTAATACTGTATCTGAAGTCTCTTTTATATAGACCTTAGTGGTCCCTAATACTGTATCTGAAGTCTCTTTTATATAGACCTTAGTGGTCCCCTAATACTGTATCTGAAGTCTCTTTTATATAGACCTTAGTGGTCCCCTAATACTGTATCTGAAGTCTCTTTTATATAGACCTTAGTGGTCCCCTAATACTGTATCTGAAGTCTCTTTTATATAGACCATAGTGGTCCCCTAATACTGTATCTGAAGTCTCTTTTATATAGACCTTAGTGGTCCCCTAATACTGTATCTGAAGTCTCTTTTATATAGACCTTAGTGGTCCTCTAATACTGTATCTGAAGTCTCTTTTATATAGACCTTAGTGGTCCCCTAATACTGTATCTGAAGTCTCTTTTATATAGACCTTAGTGGTCCCCTAATACTGTATCTGAAGTCTCTTTTATATAGACCTTAGTGGTCCCCTAATACTGTATCTGAAGTCTCTTTTATATAGACCTTAGTGGTCCCCTAATACTGTATCTGAAGTCTCTTTTATATAGGCCTTAGTGGTCCTCTAATACTGTATCTGAAGTCTCTTTTATATAGACCTTAGTGGTCCCCTAATACTGTATCTGAAGTCTCTTTTATATAGACCTTAGTGGTCCCCTAATACTGTATCTGAAGTCTCTTTTATATAGACCTTAGTGGTCCCCTAATACTGTATCTGAAGTCTCTTTTATATAGACCTCAGGTGGAGGGTGGGGGTGTGGTCTTGACCAACTGCCACTTTGCTAGTTTGAAAGCCATGATGTCTCTCTCTCTCTCATGGGTTGGCCAAGTTCTCTGGGCAGGTAAAGTAGAGAAAGGGAGGTAACCTTGGTTGTTATGACATCATAAGGAGCAAGATTCCTGATTGGCCCATCTGAGCTTTCATTTTCTCAAAGTCAGAGCAGGATACCCAGGGCTCGGTTTACACCTGTCACCATTTCTAGCCACTGGGGGACCATAGGCAGGCTGGGGGAACTCATAGTAATGTTAAAAAACCTCATAAAGTGAAATTTTCACAAACACACACAGCTATGTGATTTGCAAAAAAAAATAACTGTAAAACCAATGTGTAATAAAGTGCTTTTTTCCGCTGCTGCACACACATGTAAAAATGTGTGAAAAACAGAATGAAGAGATTAAATGTGAAGTACAACAGGGACCTCTGGTGGACAAGTATGATGCTGACGTGACATCCAGAAAAAACAGAAACTCAATCAGCTGGTTGATGAATTTCAGCTGCTCACACAGGAAAGGAAAACAGCAGTTTAACTGAAGCTGTGGGGCTCAACTCGACTTCATTGTTTCAAACATTTAAAGTAGTTTAACAGGCAAAGTTTTGGTGAAATAATGCCACGAAAAAGCATCTTTAGCTTTAAAAGCGTGCTGCTCATATTTGGTATATTGTGGAAACTCAGTGACACACAGGTAAAGGCTGAGAAATCAATACTTAATGTTAATACTTAAAACATGGTGCAACATAATTGTGTGTGTTGTTTTCTTGTGTTTGTAGGTAGGCCTGTCGACAATAGTAGTTTAATTTTTTATTTTAGTTTTGACTTTTCAACGTCATTTATTTTGTGTACATCTGTTGATGTTCCTGTGTTTCTTTACCCTCGTGTTGTCTTCCAGACAGCCATGGAAAACACCTCGTTTTAGGAGCTTTTAGGAGCTTTTAGGAGTTTTCTTTACTTTAAATAAAAAATTGAAAATTGCTTTTTCTGAAGTTTTGTTGCTTTCTTTCAACGTTTTTGTCCCTTTTCAACATTTTGGGCAAGTTTTTGTCACTTTTCCTGACGTTTTTGGTGAGATTTTGTCACTTTTTCAACATTTTCAGCGAGTTTTTGTCAATTTTTCAACATTTTGGGTGAGATTTTGTCACTTTTTGAAATTTCTTTTCATCGTTTTTGTTGCTTTTCCAAACGCTTTTTTATTTTTATTTTTATTTATATTTTTACATTTTCTGCGTTTATTTCGACGTCCCATATTTTCTGATTATAAAAAAACTTTGAAAACGGGTCAAATTTGACCAGAGGACAAAATGAGGGTTAAAATATACTTCTATAGGCCTATATCTTATTATTATTATTTAGGGGGGGGGGGGGGGGGAATCGGTCGGTGTTGGAGTAATTAGGCTTAGGAGTGACTGTATTATTGTCTTAATTCCCTGGTTGTCCCTTTTAATAAATGAATTCAAAGAATAGGTTTTGTCTCAGTCTCTCAGTCAGTCTGCATGCATCTGACAGATTTATAGAATAATATTTAGGCTCGATTATGAAGTGAGAATAACTTATAATGTGGGTTTAAGTTGCCAGAGCAGTTTATTCATTCATTGAGTTGTTGGTGTGCGTGTGTTTGTGTGTCTTTGATTTTATAATTCTGGTTTTAGTTACTAAGCTACTTTGAACTGAATCTCTGTGGTTTGGGTTTAGCTTCCGTTGCTAGGCAACAGCCTGGCCACACGATGAGAATGTTTGTTTACAACTCGTGAGCTTAGAATTATAAGGTTCTATCTCCATTTAGGGTAGTTCTGAGATATTGAGCATCAAAGTTTTTGCATCCCAGCTGGCAAAACTGTTATGTAGTATAACATCCTATTATAGCTCAACAAGACCATCACCCTACAGGTACTTTGAGGAGAGAATATCAAATCCTGGCACATTTGGAAATGGCATTTTTTAAGATGGCCCAAATGGAGATAGAACCTTATAACTCTGGGAGCTCTGATTCCGTTTGGAATTATAAGGTTCTATCTCCACTTTTCCAAATAAAACCCCACATTTCAAAGAATAAATGTATATAACCATTGATTTTAATCAATTTATATATTTATAATACAAGCACACAGCTTGTAGTATATAATATATAATAGTATAATATACATCAAAGCCAAGCAAGTTTGTAAGAAAAAAAATATTTTTTATTTTCAAAGAACATGGACATGGAAAAATTACAGTTAAACAATATTACACCCCACTCCTCTGCACTGTAAAAACATTTAGGAAGCATCTTACATACATTAAAAACGGTTCATTTAGTAGATTAAAACATAAAATATTGTGTAACATCATGAAAAGTTTTCATCCCTTTCCACCTCCACCCCCTCTGTGTGCTGAAACATTTGAAAAACAGTGTTCATTTATTTCATTAAAAACATTCTAAACACACTTCTAATCAATCATGTTTTGTGTATATATATATATATATATATATATATATATATATATATATATAAATATAATGTAATATACAAAAAAACTAATTATTATCCTGATATAAATTTTTATATCAGGATTATATAAACTTTTATCAAAACACCAATAATCTAGCAATCTTAAAAAGCTAGTTAGCTTGCATTTATGGAAGGGGAGTAAGTTAGAAATTGGTGTTATGTTAGCTAAGCTGCAGTTGCCCATCTACAAGGATACAAGGATGTTTATTTGTCACATACATTTACAGGTGCAAAACTGTAAGCGAGCTGTTAATTGCTAGTAAGCTAGCTAATGCTAACGTTCGCTAGCAAGCTAATGCTAACGTTTGCTAATGCTAACGTTCGCTAATGCTAAACTAGCTAGCTAGCTACCTTGGCAAACAAGCTGGTTTACATTAGCTAGCTAATGATTTGTAAATTAAGTAATATATACCAGCTCTATGTGCTTCAACTTACCGATCTCCTCTAGTGCTGGCGTCTGTACAAACACGTCTTTTGGGTGCCATCGCCGGCTTCAAATGTCCAGGCTAATGTCCAGCCCTTAGCTAGCTACAGAGCTAAGAGGTGGGTTTTGATTGGTCCATCCGTGTTCATTCAGGGTTTTGATTGGATACCGAATCTACTGGAGATAGAACCTTATAATCCCAACTCGGTTTATGTTTTGTGAGATGGAACCTTTTTATTTTATTAATAACTACCTAACAAATATTTTTTTTTTAAAAATAACACCACACAGGCATTAATAAACACCTAATGGATCAGATTATGTCAAAAACTCAATTTCGACCAAAAGTGGAGATAGAACCTTATAATTCTAATCTCACGAACTGTGAAAAGTGCTGTTGTGCCATTTGGAAAATGCTTTATATTCTACACACACTGGATACACACTCGCTTTGGACTCACAGCAGGAAGACAACTTTAACGTACAAAAAGGACGTGCAGCTGTCCAGCGTCTGATTGTGTACCTGAACACACCGCAGTGCAGACCGCTCAGAGTCTCCGCCAAAACACCGGTGGTAAGTAACGTTACAGCTGATCATATTTACACTTTCAACAACAGGATGGACGCTAAACTTCAGCTCTACTCAGGCAGCAAGTCACACTCTTCCTTCCATGTGACATTGGTAACAATTGATGACTGTTTGTCCACAGTAGAACACATTTTTGTCAGTTCTCAGGATTCTAGTTTGGCTACTTGGAACTGCATCTCTGTGGTTCGGGTTTAGATTAGATTAGATTTAACTTTATTGTCATTGAGTACAAGTACAAAGACAACGAAATGCAGTTTGCGTCCAACCAGAAGTGCAAAAAAGCAGAAAAGAGCAACGTGATATACAATATATATTAACAATATATTAAGAATAATATAGATATAAGCAGCAACAGAACAGCCTGGCCACTTGTTTAGAATGTTTGTTTACAACTGTGAAAAGGTCTGTTACTGTTCATAGCAGGACACTTACCTTACCTTATTATATCTAAAAGGTCTGTTACTGTTCATAGCAGGACACTTACCTTACCTTTATTATATCTAAAAGGTCTGTTACTGTTCATAGCAGGACACTTACCTTACCTTATTATATCTAAAAGGTCTGTTACTGTTCATAGCAGGACACTTACCTTACCTTATTATATCTAAAAGGTCTGTTACTGTTCATAGCAGGACACTTACCTTACCTTATTATATCTAAAAGGTCTGTTACTGTTCATAGCAGGACACTTACCTTACCTTATTGTGTCTAAAAGACATCATCAGTATTTCATCACATCAAAGATCTCACTAGTGGATAGTTCCCTAAGCATGATGGGATGTTGAAATAATCTCATAACAAGGCACCATTTGGTGGTTCATCTAGATTTGTGCTGTTAGTCTACATAATGATGTATGTTTGTCTTCTCAATGGCTGTCAGAGTTACTGCTGTTAGCTCTCTCGGTAGGTAGAAAGGTCTCATAGCACTGACAGAGACTCCAGATCACGGGAACAGTGACTATCTATAACGCGGCTCTGCTTGCACCAGTTGTCATTCACATATACACACAGCCCCAGCCACAGTGATGTCAAGCCTTTAATGAGAGTCAGATTCACAGCGAACAAGAACTCAAAAACACAGTAACAAAATACAGCTGGGTTTAAGAAACGTAACAGCCACCTCACTGATGGGTAGAACTAAACAAGCTCTAAAATGGCAATTACCAACAACAAAAAGCAACTTCTCGGTTTTGGGACATGAAACGGAACACTTAAACTACTCAATAGGCATGATGGGAAATGTGGGCTGTTGCTACAATAAGTTCTGCTTAACAGGATAGTTAAGGCACATGTTTCTTTTTCAAGAGATAACTAAAACTGTACGTATGTTGAATAAAATGTTTTGTTTTGTTCTCTTCCACCGTACATGTGTAGATATGGCTGCTGCAAACTACCTACAATCTGAAGATCAGTTTATGTGCTCCATCTGTCTGGATGTGTTCACGGATCCTGTCACCACATCATGTGGTCACAACTTCTGCAAGAACTGCATCACTGAACACTGGAATACTAGTATCAGGTGCTTTTGTCCCATCTGTAAGGAGGGTTTTACCACCAGACCTGATTTGAGGGTCAACACTTTCATCTCTGAGATGGTTGCTCAGTTCAGACAGTCAGCTCAACAGAAAGCCAGCAGCAGACGCTCAGAGCAAAAAGTGGCCAAACCAGGAGAAGTTCTCTGTGACGTCTGCACTGGAACCAAACTGAAGGCCCTGAAAACCTGCCTGGTGTGTCTGGTCTCCTACTGTGAGACTCACCTGGAGCCTCACCTGACAATGTCAGGTCTGAAAAGACATCAGCTGATCGACACTGTGGAGAACCTGGAAGGCAGGATGTGTACTAAGCACGATAAACCTCTGGAGTTGTTCTGTAAGACCGACCAGACATGTGTCTACATGCTCTGCCATGTTTCAGACCACAAGACGCACGATGTTGTTCCTCTGAAAGAAGAATATGAAAGAAAGAAGGCCATGGCTGAAATCCAGCAGATGATCCAGAAGAGACGACTGAAGATTCAGGAGGTCAAACACTCAATCGACATCAGTGAGGAAGATGCAGACAGAGAGATAGCAGAAGGTGTTCAGGTCTTCACTTCTCTGAAGGAGTCTGTTGAGAGAGGCCTGGATGAGCTCATCAACACGATCAAAGAGAAGCCGAAAACAACAGAAAAACAGGCCGAAGCTTTCATCAAAGAGCTGGAACAGGAAATCTCTGAGCTGATGAAGAGAAGCATGGAGGTGGAGCAGCTCTCACGCTCTGAAGACCACCTCCATCTTCTCCAGAGTGTCCAGTCCCTAAACATCCAACAACCTCCACCCACCAAGGACTGGACAGAGGACTGTGATGAGAGCTGTGGCTCAGCTGGAGGAGACACTCAGTAAACGGATGAAGCTGGTTGAAGCCGAGCTGAAGAGGGCCCAGCAGTATGCAGTGGATGTGACTCTTGATCCTGATACAGCACATCCTGCTCTCATCCTGTCTGATGATGGGAAACAAGTGAACCATTGTCATGTGAAGAAGAATCTTCCAGACAACCCAGAGAGATTTTCTGATTGTGCTTGTGTTTTAGGAAAGCAGAGTTTCTCTTCAGGCATATTTTACTTTGAGGTTCAAGTTCAAGGAAAATCTAAATGGGATTTAGGAGTGGCCAGAGAGTTGATCGACAGGAAGGGAAGCATCACACTCAGCCCTTGTTATAGTTTCTGGACGATAGTGATGAGAAATGGAAATAAGTACTACGCTGCTGCTGCCCCTTCAGTCCGTCTCTCTCTGAAGTCTCCTCCTCAGAAGGTGGGGGTGTTTGTGGATTATGAGGAGGGTCTGGTCTCCTTTTATGACGTAGATGCTGCAGCTCTTATAGGCTGCTCCTTCACTGAGAAACTCTTCCCATTCTTCAATCCCTATCCCAATGATGGTGGTAAAAACTCTGCCCCTCTGATCATCTCTCCTGTCAGAGTAAACTAATCACTTAACACACATGTTAATAATTAGTTTAGATCTTCTTTTCTATCTTTTTAGAAATGGAAACGGGACGGTTGGGTTTAGGTAAAGAAGAACGGGACGGTTGGGTTTAGGTAAAGAAGATTATTAGTCACTGGTTATTTTTTTTGTTTGTTTTGTGGGTAAGATGGTTTATAAGTCAAATAAATCTGTAAATATGTGATTGTAAAATAAGAAGTGTAAAATAAAGCAGTTGTTGAACACAAGGCCTGAGTAAACAGTGACTTGAGCACCAAACACTGAACAGAAAAGCTGGTTTACACATAAGTTGTATTTCATTGTGTTTCCTGTGGCTCCTTCACAATAAAAGCTCCCTGTGTTTCACCAGTTGGAAGCTTGTGAATCACCAGCAGTGATTGTGGACAATGAATCCGTCTCACTACACTTGTTTTCCAACTCCTGTTTTCATAATTTATATTCATCAGAAATCTGGGATTCTTTTTTAACTACCTAACTGTATAAAAATAACACAGATGGATGATTCCATACAACACGGTTTACAAGTACAACAAAAGATCAGATCTCCACTTTCATTGAATTTTGGGTGTTAAATTTTTTTTTGCATTTGAAAAAAAACATTGACATGTTTCTAAACAGTATCCTGACTGAATGTTGACATATAACTGTAATTAACCTTCATTTAATATTAGTCTGCCTGATTGTCAAAACCAGATAGCGCCCATGCGGAGTCAAACTTGTAGCTCCGCCCACATTTAGCCGTATAAATAATATATATTATGTTCGTAGGTGCTTAAAATATCATTATTTATAATATATATATATATATATATATATATATATATATATATACCTATATATTATATACATTATGTCCGTCCATTAATAATTAATAATAATTAATAATTAATTAATAGTCCATTATGTTTTGGGACTATTTCACCGAAGTGGATAAAGCAAGGACTATGAAGGTATGTAAACACACACATGTTAGCATTGTCGTTTTAAGTGTTATAACAATTAGATTACAGTTTTATAACTGCTATGAATCATATTATGCATTGTGCTGTTGTGCAATGTGCTGCATGACCATATATTTTGAAGATTTAATGCCTCAAAGTTATAACGAAGTTCATGCAGCGGCCATTTTTTAGCGTGAGTGTCCCGTCGGCGGGTCAGTGTCTTTGGTGAGTTTCCCACAAGCCTGATGGTCTACTTTGAGCTCCTGTGATTCTGGCTTTCCTTCCTCCAACGTATCTATGGCGCACGCGATATCCATGTTCTTTAGTTTTGTAACAGGTGAAACAGGCCGCATACGATTTCCTGCCAGGTCATTTCCCAGAATGACATGTACTCCCCATAGGCAAGGAAGGTCGCACCCCCATGGTCACTTCACCTTGCACCAGATCTGAGAAGAGTGTCAATTTATGCTGTGGGGCAGAAAGATCAGTCAAACCCATCCCCCGGACAGCAATACTAGAACCGGTTTCTGTCTCAGAGGAGGAAGATAGCACGGAGTTCACAATAAATGAGTCAAGCGACCCTGAATCTCTTAATATCTTTACAGGAACTTTCCTGCCACCCCCAACCAGTGAAACATAACCATCAGCTACAAACGCAGCATAACCGGGATCAATCTCCTCATTAACTGAGGAAACAGTCTGCTTAAAACTAGACAACACAAGGGGAGACGGACAACCTTTCAAAGTAAAACTAGACGACACAAGGGGAGATGGACGACCTTTCAAAATAAAACAGGAAACGGGAAAAGACTAACAGAAAACATGAAACCAACTAAATACAGAAACTTGACAACACTAAATACAAGGGGGGACTGAACACATGAACTAACAGAACATACACAAAAAGATTAAACAACAACAAGCAGTAACCAGCAACAGAAATATACACAATTCCAACCGAAATGTCCAAAACCACAACACAAGGTTTTTTAACCGATGTTGCTCTTTCAGATCCTCGTGTTCTGTCTCATCGTCTGCCTCCCAAAGCTTCTCATCGATGACGTCACTGTCTGACTCCTGATGTTCCTTGTCGACATTACTGTGACAGGCTTCAGAGGTCTTGTAAGTCCTTTCGGTTGCCAATCCATCTGTGTACCATTGTGAACAACCTGGCTGTGGTTCATCCTCATTGACGGACCAAAACTCATCATCTACATCTGATAACTCAGACACAGATTTGTCACTGATGTGAGCGCTCAGACTCGTCTCCTTTTGGAGAGCAGCATCCAACAGAGTACTCAATGGAGCAGCGGTGTGAGCTGCAGGCTGACTCTCTCTGTCTGAAATGGCATTGACAAACTCCACAGGCTTCAACTCATATTTACAGGAGCGATCTGTCCCCGACATTCTGTGAAACGTTAAGATCTTGTCAATCATATCACTGAGGTGTGTGAATGTCAGCATGACAGCAGTACCAACAGTGTAAGAACTAGCGCGGAGGGGCAAACCTTTGGCTGTTCTGGAGTGTGGATCAAAGAAACCATATCTCCCGGACCTTGTTCTGAATACTGCAATACATAACTGTTGCGTCAACAGCAAACCGTACTGCACATCGGTTAACAAGCAGCTCAGTCCTGCTTCTAGGTCCAGAAAACTGTCTACAGCTCCATATAACGGTTGTTCTAATGTGCCATATCTAGAAAGTATTTCCATGTCCACTCGATGTGTAAGCATGCGTGCAGGAACTTCATTAGGGAGCTCATCAGTAGCCAGAAAGATGTGTTTAGGAAATCTTTTCCTGACCTCTTTATACATCACATTACCTTTAAACAAAACAAGGTCAAGGTCTGCTCTGGTGATGTTTTCATTCTCGTAAAGGAATGCCAGAAATGTTAAAGAGTTGCAGGTACACTGCTTATTTCTGCTTTCACCATATTTAGGACAGTCCTGGCTGCAGGATGCACGGACATGTATTACAGAACGCGACTTGCCTTTGCTTATTGACTTCCATCCGTGTGAGACGAAAGCCTTACATCTTTTAAGCAAAGAGTGCTTTTTCTCAGGGATCGGGAGCAGGTCATTTTCTGTGTTCTGTGTTCTGTGCTCATTCAGATCCTTGTATTCTGTTTTACTTTTATTCACAATATCTTCCCTAAGACGCTTATTCTTATCTCTTAGATCCCCCATCTCTGCTTTGAGGAGAGCATTTTGATTGTACATATGCTCAATGGTTGCGTAATAGATTTCACGGAGCTCCGTGAGATCCTTCTCTTTTGCGTCGATAAAAGAGCTCCTATAACGTTCAACCTCTTTTTTGAAATGAGATATCCCAAACCTTTCATCCACGAGGATTCTTTTTAGGTTTTCAACCTCCGTTTGGTGCGCTACTCTCGCATCAACGACGGTCGGTTGGTCTTCGGTGAGTTTCCCACAGGCCTGATGGTCTACTTTGAGTTCCTGTGATTCTGGCTTTCCTTCCTCCAACGTATCTATGGCGCACGCGATATCCATGTTCTTTAGTTTTGTAACAGGTGAAACAGGCCACATACGATTTCCTGCCAGGTCATTTCCCAGAATGACATGTACTCCCCCCATAGGCAAGGAAGGTCGCACCCCCATGGTCACTTCACCTTGCACCAGCTCTGAGAAGAGTGTTAATTTATGCTGTGGGGCAGAAAGATCAGTCAAACCCATCCCCCGGACAGCAATACTAGAACCGGTTTCTGTCTCAGAGGAGAAAGATAGCACGGAGTTCACAATAAATGAGTCAAGAGACCCTGAATCTCTTAATATCTTTACAGGAACTTTCCTGCCACCCCCAACCAGTGAAACATAACCATCAGCTACAAACGCAGCATAACCGGGATCAATCTCCTCATTAACTGAGGAAACGGTCTGCTGTTGCTCCATCACAGGAACCTCAGTCCCCGACTCCGATGATGAAGGTCTTGTGTGTTTCCGCGCAGCAGCAATAATACGACTTTGCTCTGCACACGCAGACGCAGCAGCTGCAGACAATTTTGCTAGTGAATACCCAGGCTTCAACTTTCCCTGTGTGCAGGAAGCCGTATTTCTATTCAATGTTAGTATTATTATTAGTATTGTGGGCTTTTTGGGGATTTGTCCAGAGCAGACCTCTGCCTGTGTGGGAAGATCTTTCTCCCTTTCGCTAGTGTTCTCCTCGAATGCCTTGACTTTTAAATTCATGTCATTTTCTTGGAGTGAGTTTTTAGTCATTGGGAGCAGGTTATTTTCTTGGAGTGAGTTTTTAGTCACTGGGAGCAGGTTATTTTCTTGGAGTTCCTTACTGTTAACGTCCATGTCAGCACAACATGTCGCCCAGCTGGTCGGCACCCCATCATCTACCTTAACCTTGCCTTTGCTCTTTGTCTTTGTTTTGGAGCCGTGCGAGAATAAAGCCTTAAATCGTTTAAATAACAAACGCTTTTTCACAGGTATTTCTCCTGCTTGTGGCCGAAGATCGTTCTGTTGTTGCTCCATCACAGGAACCTCAGTCCCCGACTCCGATGATGAAGGTCTTGTGTGTTTCCGCGCAGCAGCAATGATACGACTTTGCTCTGCACACGCAGACGCAGCAGCTGCAGACAATTTTGCTAGCGAATACCCAGGCTTCAACTTTCCCTGTGTGCAGGAAGCTGTATTTCTATTCAATGTTAGTATTATTATTAGTATTGTGGGCTTTTTGGGGATTTGTCCAGAGCAGACCTCTGCCTGTGTGGGAAGATCTTTCTCCCTTTCGCCAGTGTTCTCCTCGAATGCCTTGATTTTTAAATTCATGTAATTTTCTTGGAGTGAGTTTTTAGTCATTGGGAGCAGGTTATTTTCTTGGAGTTCCTTACTGTTAACGTCCATGTCAGCACAACATGTCGCCAAGCTGGTCGGCACCCCATCATCTACCTTAACCTTGCCTTTGCTCTTTGTCTTTGATTTGGAGCCGTGCGAGAATAAAGCCTTAAATCGTTTAAATAACGAACGCTTTTTCACAGGTATTTCTCCTGCTTGTGGCGCAAGATCGTTCTGCCTTTCTCTACTGTTGTCTAGGCTATGGATCGGGAGCGCAGCATTTTCATCGCACATTTTGATTGTAGTTTGTGTATCTTCTTGGATGCACTAAGCTATAATTTTCAACGTCACTTCCTGAGAGCCTCCTTGCTGTTGACGATGCGTAACAATTGAATTACTAAAGAAAGAGGGGAAAACTAGAGCGAGAGTCGTCACTGATTCTCGGGAAGTTGGATTAAACTGGTGCTGATCAAAGGCAGCAATTATCTCACAAATAAAAGTATTTCTTATCTTATTACTCGACTATTGATGGAGTCGTCGGTGGAGTACAGTTTACGATTACTAAAATAATCGGAGCTGCAGCCCTATTGCAGACAGATGTTTCTACTTAACACTGAGGGCCCTATTTTAACGATCTAAGCGATCTAACCTTTTGTATAGTTACTTTTTCAATTTACCTACAAGCAAAAAGTCTTTCTTATCCGATTACTCGATTAATTGATGGAATAATCGGTAGCGATTACTAAAATTATCAATAACTGCAGCCGTGTTGCAGAGACAGACAGACTTACCTCTGAGTGTGAGCCGTCCGTTGTGCTGGTAAATCTAATTCTCGACAAGTTCACTATAGCAGGCTGATGACCAAAGGCAGACATGATGTCACATTGAGTCTTAGATCAAAGGCGAAAGTCTTTTCATCAAAAGTGATGTCACTTGGAATCTTAGATAAAGGAACTGCCACCAACAGGAAGTGATGTCATGCTCTGTTGACGGTTTTCTTAGAACCACCCTCCATAGTTACTGTTGCTATGCCTGTCAGGAAGGGATGGAACTTTCAAAGTAAATTTCAAATAAAAACATGGATCTGTTATGGAGCTCAGCGAACATTGTCTCAGGAAGACTGATCACTAATCAGTCCTCTCTGTCACCACACGATGTGAGTCTCAGCACGATCTGCGTTGAGTTGCGCATGCTCAGATTTAAACGGTTTACGGCATAACAACAATAACAGAAGATGGGTACAGCAATAATAGAAGATACAGAAGATGGAGATAGCAGTAATTTATTAGTTAGCATAGCGCATCACATTTTCACGGCATGATCCCTGACGTCAGTTAATAAAATATATTTAAAAGTCAGTAAAAATGGAGCTACATGACCAAGTTGGTTCACTGCTGGCTACAAGATAGCAATCAGACACAACAACGGCTGTTACTGGAATGGTGTTTTGAGCTAACGTTAGCAATTAAACAATCATAGATAGCATTTGATAACTAAAACGTTTTTGAAATGATTTCCATCTTCTGTATCTTCTATTATTGCTGTTCCCATCTTCTGTTATTGTCGTTATGCCGTAAATTGTTTAAATCTGAGCAAGATGGGAACAGCAACACACGTTGTTGTGTTTGATTGCTATCTTGTAGCCAGCAGTGAACCAACTTAGTTACGTAGGTCCATTTTTACTGACCTTTTTATTTTTTATTAACTGACGTCAGGGATCATGCCGTGAAAATGTGATGCGCTACGCTAAATAATAAATTACTGCTATTTCCATCTTCTGTATCTTCTATTATTGCTGTTCCCATCTCCTGTTATTGTCGTTATGCCGTAAACCGTTTAAATCTGAGCATGCGTAACTCAACGTGACTCAGATCGTGCTGAGACTAACATCGTGCAGTGACAATCTCCCTAATTGAATAAACGCTGGAGACGTCACCTTTCTGATAAGCCAATCAGAATTGGCACGGATTCCTTAGGCCAATCACAGCATTACAACATCTGCTTTAAATTTGCTCTCTCCTTGTGTATCAGTTGTCATTGCAGGCAAGGCGTTCGTCCCTCCTCCTTCCCTTCCACCTCCTGTCATACACTACGTTTACATGCAGCCAATAACAGGTTCAAAACCAGAATATTAGCAATAACCCGGTCGCGCACGGCCATGTAAACACCGGCAAAAACCCGAATATGATCATATTCCTGTTTTTAAAAACCTGAATATGACCCCTGGGTTCCCCCTTTTCTAACCCGAATATTTGGTCATGTAAATGTGTATCGGCATATTACCATCAAAAGGAACATTGATTTGTGTTCTGCGCATGTTCTATTCGCAAGGAATCTTGGTTTTTTGAGTAGAGGAACTTCTTGTATGCGCCGTTTGCTGAGAGTCATAGGGTGCAACTGAATGGTCTCCACCTTACTTGAAGCAGTGACTGATCAGTCTCCCCGAGTTGGTCAAAAAAGTGCCTCGGAACACACCGAAGCGACGCCAAGTTGAGCGTACATTCTGCATGTGCACGAGACGTTATACGTCTCCATAACAGCAGCCGGCGCTAATCTGTATTGTTGCCCCAAAAAATTAAAACCGGCAGCTGATTGGCCATAATGGCAGCTCGTTCGGAGTACAATCTCATATCTTACGCTGACTGACGACGGCACGGAACACACTGACCTCGCCAGACTGCCCGACGGCTGATAAACGGGATGGTGTGTTAGCGCCGTAAAGATGCACGTCTAGAAGGAACGTTTGGCCCTAGTCATATGAGACTGCAGTTACATGTCAATCACTTGTCAAAAGTCTTGTAGTCAAAACAAGACTTGTAGTTCCATAGACGTATAGCAACATCAGAGAATTACTCAGTATATTAAATGTGTCAGGAAGTCAGTTAGTTGTGTGTTTTAGACATGACCAGTTAACTAACTACAGGGCTCTACGCTAACATTTATTTATTCATAGTAATGTGATGCAGGACGTCCCAAATGATTGACACACAGACAGACCAGAATAGATGTTGAGCCAAGCTTTAATCAGAAAGAACAGAACATCACAGAATTCCCTTTTACAGAATTACAGAGTACAGTTACTATATGTTAGCTTATGTCAGCTGATTCTGACTCACATGGATTGTCTAAGACTTTTTTTGGGGACCTTGTCATACTTTGAAGAGAAACAGCAAAGCATTTGATAAAGGGAACCTGGCGTTCAGGTCCGAGCCATTTCAATCTGGCCTTGGCCTCGGATCTATAATTCACTCCTTCAACGCAACCTTGAGTAATGTTTGACCTACTCCTACTGCTACTTTATCCCCTACCTTTTTGCTATTTTACCTTAGGCCCCTCCACGGACTTTGCCACCCGATACCTTTGTTGCTATTTTACCTTTGGCCCCTCCACGGACTTTGCTACCCGATACCTTTGTTGCTATTTTACGTTTGGCCCCACCGACGTTGCTACCCGATACCTTTGTTGCTATTTTACCTTTGGCCCCTCCACTGACTTTGCCTCCCCTTAGTGGCTTAACCTTCCCGCCTTTCCCACCCATTTCTTTGTCTGTGCCTGCGTCTTGTTCCACTATGTGTGCTGAGTAGGTTGGACTGATGGTGTGATCATGGTAAATCCTGCCAAAGGAAAACATTTAATCAGTATCATGGTTTCAAGTTTGTCATATGCACAACACTACAAAGAAGCATTCATTTGCATGAAAATCTTCCTCCAAAATACAAATAATCAAATTAAATCTTCAAAGATTAATGGATTAGTTCAATTTTATTTATAGTATCGAATCCTAACAAGAGTTATCTCGAGACACTTTACAGATAGAGTAGGTCTAGACCACACTCTATAGTTAACAAAGACCCAACTATTAAATTAGTCATTTGATAGATTATCGGTTTGAGCCGCTTAAAAAAAATGACACATACATAATATACAAGTAGTAATAAAAATGGGATAGAATACAAGAATTAAGGTAATAAAAATACAAACGAAAGAATGTACGAACGTGTATACAAGTGGCGAATAACAATGTACAACCTGTACTTAATAACTATTTATAAAGATGTAAGTACAATTCTCTGATTCCAGCTTCTTAAATGTGAATATACTATGTATATAGAGTCTTCTCTCCTCTGTGACAGTAAACTGAATATCTTTGAATTGTGGACTAAACAAGACATTTGAGGACATCATCTTGGGCTTTCTGGGAAACTTTGATCCACATTTTTCACCATTTTCTTACATTTTAGAGACCCCAAGAACTAATTTATCATCCAGAAAATAATCTACAGATTAATTGAAAATGAAAGTAGTTGTCAATCAGCTCAAAATCAAATTAATAATCATCAAAAAGCCCAAAATGACGTCTTCAAATTACGTAGGCAAAGAGCAACAGTTGTTGTGGACTTACCGATTCTTGACGCCCTCTGTGATACTTGATGAGAGTTTAGGTTCCTCAGCAGCCACACTGCTATTCAGGAAGAAGGCCAGAACCAGAACCATCAAGCACAGGCGAGCCATCTGCACACAGATCAGGTTTAATAACAGAGGGCATTTAAAGGAGCATTCCGGTCGATTTCAACCCGTAGCTCTGTTGTTTGTAAATGTGGAGTGCTGTCAGTAGCAAGAAAGACGAAACCAGTCGGTGCTGCCTCCACCGTGTTATCCTCCTGCTAGAGTTTGCACCCAACAGGCTGAAACAGGGCAGGTTTTAAACGTGTTTTTAGCCTCTAAACATGTTGGAGATGTCATTACGAGGTCCTACCCATGTGCAGTGATTCCTTCAGAGGGAACACAGATAATCTGACTGCAGTAGATGTGACAGAAAGGCACAGAAGTTGTGTTAATCCATAACTGTTTATTTCCTGTTTTTCGGTGAGGTATGGATTAACACAACGTTTATGCCTTTCTGTCACATCTAATGCAGTCAGATTCTCTGTGTTCCCTCAGAAGGAATCACTATTTAATGCAATGTTGAATAACATTTTAAAATATTTTCTGAGATGATCATTAAATAACTCACCTTTGCGTCTGTTGCCAGTAGGATCTTCTGCTGGAGGGGACAGAAATACACAAATATGCATTAATATTTGTATTTCTAGAAATGTTTGCAAATCTGTTAACAGGCTTTTTAGAAATCCTGCTAAATAGCTAAAACAGAACCTCTCCACAGTAGTTAGACTAAACAACATCACATGTACTCATGCCTTATTTCATGTACCTGCTTTGGTGAAGAAAGATGTCTGACAGATGATCTGAAGACTGTTATCTTCTCCTTGAAGGGAAGGTGCTGCTGCAGTGAACAGCCAGAGGAACATTTATAGGGAAAATGGCCAAACCTCTTATCCCTCCCCCTTCATCCCCTTATTTGAACACATCTGTCAACAGGTACAAAGAGGAAGAATTTAAAATGTCCTAACCGGAGGGTTAAAACAACAACCATCTATTTTACATTGTATATTCAAGAAAACTTGCTTTTTGTTAAACAATCAATTCTACACCCTTTCGACTCAATTTAGGTGTACAAATTTTTGTAAGGCAGAAATTGAACTTATACATTCAAATTAAGCAGACTAATGTTATATCTCAGCTAATAGCAAATTCACCAGTTTCCTAAAAGAGAACACTCAAAGAACTTAAGCTATTCAAAAACTAAATTTATTTAAACCTCCATTAAAGCCTTCTTCAAATACACTTGTACATGAATGAGACAAGCCTGAAAGTCAATGTAAATAAAATATTTATCTTAAAACGGATATTTGGTGAAATTATTATCTGTAGTTTTCAAATGTGGCAAAATATGGCCCTGATTCAAAATTACATACAGACGTGGACAACATTGCTGGCACCCTTCTGTTAGAGAAAAACCCACAACAATCTCTGAAATAACTTGAAACTGACAAAAGTAATAATGAATAAAAATGTACTGAAAATGAACTGATAAAAATCAGACATTGCTTTGTAATTTTTGTTTAGGAACTAATTTGACCATAGCGACATGTTAAACTAAGGTATGTCCTGCAATTAGCATCGCAGGTGTCTTCAACTTGAAATCAGTCAGCCTGCCTATTTAAAGAGTTAACCAGAACCTCCAGAAAAACGCGATTATGCGATCGCAGAATTCAATGCATAATCAGCCAATGTCCGCATATTTATGCGGGGGCCGCATGTTTTCAAATACGCCGCACTTTCGCCGCATAAATTGCCGATTTCCGCACAAAATATGCGGGGCTTGCATGATTTCATAATCCCGCATTTTTGTTGCAAAAAAGTCACATATCTCAGCAGAAAGTTGAAAAATGTTGCGTTTACTTCACACAAGAGCAGCCATTTTCCCCTGTTGCCATGGGAACGTTATGAAGTGACATCATTTCACCTACTGAGAACACAGTGTTGGGGAATCACTTTTTTCTCTTTTTCATCAAACCGCAGTTTTTGCAAGTTCCCGCAATTTCATCGCATAAAATGGCATAAATATCCCGCATATTCCATCGCATTTTTTAAGAAAACGTGCCGCATAATCAAGGATTTTTGCCCGCAACAATCACAAAAAAACTCCGCGTTTTTCTGGAGGGACTGGTTAACATCACACAGTCGCCTAAGCAGAGAGAAGTCTACCCACCAAAACTTTTACCACCGATATTCAATCAAAATTAGATGCTACAAATCCTCAGATTGTTTGCGTTTAACATTCAAAAGCACATAATATCATTAATATATATAATATATAAGCAAAACAATCTGCCTGGGGACAGAACAATTAAGTTGGTCTATAACAGTGCTTTAAACCCTGAGACTGCTGTTTGCATAAAATAAGGTATTTAATATTTACTAAAGGTGTTGTTATTGACGTTCAAAGTGCTGTCAAACAAAACGGAGGCTATCCCTAGGCTAGCTAGGGATAGAGCTAGCCTAGGGATAGGGAGCAGATGTTTGCTGTATGTGTCAAAACATGTTATAGCCTAAAACACGTGTCAGATTGCTTAGAGCACCTTTAAACATGCAGTATATGTTGAATAAAAACTGTCTGCCTGAGCAGAAAACAGGTGAAACAATCACCTCATCAGTCCAACAAAATGAACTGGGCCAATATCAGCCTCTTAAATGCTGGGAGTCCATGCTTAAAGTGTTAGTCTTAGTGTACAAAAATAAAAAAAGACTGTCCAGTAAAATTCGTCTGGAATTCTGCAACATTGTGAATGCTGAGTAGTAATAATGAGAATAAGAAACAATGCACAAAACTCCGCCTAAAGCCCTATTCCATTGAAAATATAGAAAATACTGAAGCTGGTTCATGGTGCCGTAAGTTCTCCCCTTTTAACATCACAATGCTGAACATTTGAGACCATCAGTCCAATGAAATTGTGTGAAGTGAAGTTTTTTTTTTACTTCCATTGTCCTAAATCCTGTTTTTTTTTTAAAGTACATAACAGTGCTAAATGTTTTAAGTGTATAAAAAAAAATACATTTTGACAGAAACCCTTTCTATATCAGAAACTTGAGAGAACAAAGACAGGTGTTACAATCTGTACCTCAGGATTCTGTTTCTTAGCCCATGTACTCTGGCAGGTGCTTGGTCTGGTTTTATCTTCATCGCCACTCTGAAGAAACTCTAAAGAATACTTCATGGCTTCTGGGTACTCGAGATTGACACAGTAAATGGCACCCATGAGCATGGCACAGCTCCATGACAGTGCTACCTAGTGAATCAGAGGGGGTCTTGCAAAGAAACACAAGGAGGTTAACAGGCACAGCCAGTAACCGGTGGACATGCGTACAATCACTGACTTAGATTTAAGCACATATCAAAGAATTTCTAATATAGGAAGAAGTTCCACTCCCTCGTTACTTCCGGGTTCTGAGTTCCACTAGATGGCGCTCACAGGCCAGTGCAGAATGAATGGGACTCTATGGAGCTGTACCCCTAAAAACCCACTTTTCTCAGGATATAATTTTTTGTCTAGTAATCTGAATGTTGCATTCGAAAGGGGAGGCAAAGAAAATACATACTGCTGGGTGTTTTTAAAGTCACTTTTTTGTTCTAAAAATCCTTTTAAAATGTCAATGACGTCATACACACATAAAAGGCCCGAGATACCGCTTTACGGCGAGCTCTGAGTCGCTTCCTTTTTTCTCTTGAGACATCAACAACACAGCTGACAGGTTAGACTCTCCCTGTCAATACACGCGCTAGAAAGAGGTTTGCTAATGTTTTAACGACCACGCCAATCAGCTAAGCTAGTTAGCTACAGAAGCATACGATTTCGATTCCATGGTGCGGAGCCGTGCCTCACACTCACTAAGCCTCGCCTCCAGAGCAACGAATATACTACATTTATTACATGTATCTTTATCACTAAAGGAGGCAGAGGAGTAGCTAAATATTTGACACACAGAGCAAGAGAGAGAAGGAGAGGAATTAGCCATAGCTAATGGCTAAGCTAAAAGAGATAACAGCGTTTTAACACTTGTGAGATCAGCGAGGAAGTCGCTGTAAGAGCAGCAAACTAGCGTCCGTAACACAACACAAGGAAACCGGAAATGATGCAATACGCTTACCCTAAACGTCGACAATGTTTGAAGATGTTGTCCGTACCGTCACCTGTTGGGACCAAGGGGCCAGGCTTCTCTCCTCAGAGTGAAGCCTCCTATGGCGCCATTTTGATGCTAATAAGCTATCACCCCTGTTAGCATCCCATTTACTGCCATTCATTTTGGCGTAACTTTGACAGCCACTAACTTTACATCTGAAGCGTTTAAATACTTAATTTGTCCGTTGTTTATTTCTAAAGAAACACGACAATGTATGAAAGGCTCCGTTACCTTGTACCTCACGTTATGGCTCCGTAGCAGACGTTATAAAAATAGGCTAACGATTATGTCATAACCACGCGACTTACTGTCGCATAGTACAGGAATTACCGTACAGTACAGGAGAAGCTCGCAGGCAGTTTCAACGTATATTAGCTGTTTAGTTTAATTACTAATGTTAACTAGCATTTTAGTTAGCAGTAATTAGCCTGTGCCTATGTTATCTCCTTACATATACCTACGCTCTCCGTCTCTGATAGATTGGGAATGATTGAGATTTCTCTCGGCACAGCTACCAGAAGACTTACAACTTGCAGACACGTTGGTCACGTCACATCTACTGCGGGAAACTCGGTTTGCAACTGCGCAGTAACGCTCGGCTATCACCGTAAAAGTGCTGGTAATGGGCTTCACTTGTCTCCGTCAAAAACAGCAGGATCGCTGTGTCCATTTTATATACTGTCTATGGTTGGGACACAGATGTTGTCTGTACCGTCTCTGGTTCTGGCTCTGACCACGGGAACAGTGGCAGGACAGCTCGCTTCAACACAGCGTAATAACTCCTGAAAATAATGTCCATCTCGCAGATCTATCAGTCTCTGCAGTCATCTCAACCATTGAATAAAGCAACAGGAAATAATACTCACTGCTCACTCTACTCCCAACACTGGTAGCCATCAATAGGGTCCATGGCAGGAACTAGCTAACCAATTAAGTGTTTTTCAGACATAAGGAAAAATATTTTGACCTAGTTTAGATAGAAATGGTCAATGACCACAAAACAATCACTGAAAACACAGTTATGCGATGGTATGACTATGTATATAGCTATAACATTAGATCGTTGTGATTATATAACCTACAACTTCTTTTCTGCTCTCAAGCCTCTTGGATCCTTTATCCACGGCTCTAAAACAAAAAATGTCACACTTTCTCCAGACCCTTTTATACTTTTAGCAGACATGATATCATCTTTATATAAAGAGGATATTGGTTGCAGGCAATAATAAACTTGAAAATGAAATGACTGTTATGGGCTACAGCTATGCAGCGTTGTTTGTTTAAGTGTGAAGGTATATTTCAGCTTTTTCAGCAGGAAAACTTGGTTATTGTTGTCCCCTGCTGTTTGAATTGTTTACTTGTGTGTGATTACTACTACTCTACCTAAGAATAAGGTATTTGTTTGTTGCATATGTTCCTGTATTTGCAAGAACAAAATGGTTTGACTAATTGTTATTTGTCTTTAATGTAGATGAAGATCTTCCACTGGACAGCTGGCCTTGTTTTCAGCCTTTTGATGGAAGACATTGGTTTTGCTGTGAGTCATGAGGTGCAACTGAATGGTCTCCACCTTACTTGAAGCAGTGACTGATCAGCCAAACTGTGAGTGTCTGATATTAATTTACGTAACTTTACTTTGTATCCACTCACTTTGTATGCTCTGTTAACATTCACTGTCAGTCCAAAACGCTCAATGGTGTTTTAAGCCTCCAATGTCGCCCTCCAGGCAGCTAACCTTAACCCTAAACATAACCACCACCGCGCTGCCTGGAAGGCGACGTTGGGGGCTTAAAACACCAAACACAGTCCAAAACACTGATACCCCTCTCATACCCCTCTGATGCACCAACCCGACGGCCAATCTTCGGCAGAAAAGCCAGTCGGACTGATCAGTCTCCCCGAATTGGTCAAAAAAGTGCCTCTGAACTTACCGCAGCGACGCCGACTTGAGCGTACGCTATGCATGTGCACGAGACGTAATACGTCTCCATAACAGCAGCCGGCGCTAATCTGTATTGTCGCCCCAAAAAATGAAAACCGGCTGTTGATTGGCCGTAATTGCGGCTCGTTCCGAATACGATCTCATATCTTACGCTGACTGACGACGGCACGGAACACACTGACCTCGCCAGACTGCCCGACGGCTGATAAACAGGATGGTGTGTCAGCGCCGTAAAGATGCACGTCTAGAAGGAACGTTTGGCCCTAGTCATATGAGACTGCAGTCACATGTCAATCACTTGTCAAAAGTCTTGTAGTCAAAACAAGACTTGTAGTTCCATAGATGTATAGCAACATCAGAGAATTACTCAGTATATTAAATGTGTCAGGAAGTCAGTTAGCTGTGTGATTTATACATGACCAGTTAACTAACTACAGGGCTCTACGCTATACATTTATTTATTCATAGTAATGTGATGTAGGACGTCCCAAATGATTGACACACAGACAGACCGGAATAGATGCTGAGCCAAGCTTTAATCAGAAAGAACAGAACATCACAGAATTCCCTTTTACAGAAGTACAGAGTACAGTTACTATATGTTAGCTTATGTCAGCTGATGAAGACCTTTTTTTGGGATCTTGTCATACCTTGAAGAGAAACAGAAAAGCATTTGAAAAAGGGCAGCTGGCGTTCAGGTCCGAGCCATTTCAATCTGGCCTTGGCGTCAGATCTATAATTCACCCCTTAAACGCAGCCCTGAGTATTGTTTTACCTACTTCTGCTAGTACTCTACCCCCTACTTTTTTTGCTATTTTACCTTTGGCCCCTCCACCGACTTTGCCTCCTCTTTGTGGCTTAACCTCCCCACCTTTCCCACCCATTTCTTTGTCTGTGCCTGCGTCTTGTTCCACTATGTGTGCTGAGTAGGTTGGACTGATGGTGTGATCATGGAAAATCCTGCCAAAGGAAAACATTTAATCAGTATCATGGTTTCAAGTTTATTGTCATATGCACAACACTACAAAGAAGCATTCATTTGCATGAAAATATTCCTCCAAAAAACAAATAATCGAATTAAATCTTCAAAGATTAATGGATTAGTTGAATTCAATTTTATTTATAGTTTCAAATCCTAACAAGAGTTATCTCGAGACACTTTACAGATAGAGTAGGTCTAGACCACACTCTATAGTTAACGAAGACCCAACTATTAAATTAATCATTTGATAGATTATCGGTTTGAGCCTCTTAAAACAAATGACACATACATAATATACAAGTAATAATAAAAATAGGATAGAATACAAGAATTAAGGTAATAAAAATACAAACGAAAGAATGTACGAATGTGTATATACAAGTGGCAAATAACAATGTACAACCTTTACTTAATTACTATTTACAATTCTCTGATTCCAGCTTCTTAAATGTGAATGTACTATTTATATAGAGTCTTCTCTCCTCTGAGACAGTAAACTGAATATCTTTGAATTGTGGACTAAACAAGACATTTGAGGACATCATCTTGGGCTTTCTGGGAAACTTTGATCCACATTTTTCACCATTTTCTGACATTTTAGACCCAAAAACTAATTTATCATCCAGAAAATAATCTACAGATTAATTGAAAATGAAAGTAGTTGTCAATTGCATCAAATTAATAATCCTCAAAAAGCCCAAGATGACGTCTTCAAATTACGTAGGCAAAGAGCAACAGTTGTTGTGGACTTACTGATTCTTGACGCCTTTTGCGATACTTGATAAGAATTTAGGTTTCTTAGCAGCCACACTGCTATACAGGAAGAAGGCCAGAACCAGAACCATCAAGCACAGGCGAGCCATCTGCACACAGATCAGGTTTAATAACAGAGGGCATTTAAAGGAGCATTCCGGTCGATTTCAACCCGTAGCTCTGTTGTTTGTAAATGTGGAGTGCTGTCAGTAGCAAGAAAGACGAAACCAGTCGGTGCTGCCTCCACCGTGTTATCCTCCTGCTAGAGTTTGCACCCAACAGGCTGAAACAGGGCAGGTTTTAAACGTGTTTTTAGCCTCTAAACATGTTGGAGATGTCATTACAAGGTCCTACCCATGTGAAGTGATTCCTTCAGAGGGAACACAGAGAATCTGACTGCAGTAGATGTGACAGAAAGGCAGAGAAGTTGTTTTAATCCATAACTGTTTATTTCCTGTTTTTCGGTGAGGTATGGATTAAAACAGCTGTTATGCCTTTCTGTCACATCTACTGCAGTCAGATTCTCTGTGTTCCCTCAGAAGGAATCACTATTTAATGCAATGTTGAATAACATTTCAAAATATTTTCTGAGATGATTATTAAATAACTCACCTTTGCGTCTGTTGCCAGTAGGATCGTCTGCTGGAGGGGACAGAAATACACAAATATGCATTAATATTTGTATTTCTAGAAATGTTTTCAAATCTGTTAACAGGCTTTTTAGAAATCCTGCTAAATAGCTAAAACAGAACCTCTCCACAGTAGTTAGACTAAACAACATCACATGTACTAATGCCTTATTTCATGTACCTGCTTTGGTGAAGAAAGATGTCTGACAGATGATCTGAAGACTGTTATCTTCTCCTTGAAGGGAAGGTGCTGCTGCAGTGAACAGTCAGAGGAACATTTATAGGGAAAATGGCCAAACCCCTTATCCCTCCCCCTTCATCCCCTTATTCAACAGGTACAAAGAGGTGCAAAGGTGTTGTCTCAGTATAATTTAAGAAATGATAAAGAGAATGAAGTATTGCATCATCCTAGGGCTGTGCAATTATCATCATTTAATCGTGATTATGATTTCAGCTCCCAATGATCACAAAAACAGAATAATCAAGAAAAACAATTATTTAGCTCATTATGTTTTTCAAATAAACTCTTAGTCTTCTCTTGTGTTCTGAAATGAAATAATAAAGTTTAAATGGGAAAAGTATTAAGGCTAAATTCACAAATTTATTTAACTTTTTCCACTGTTTCAAGTTCAATTATTGCAACATCTTTCCAGAAGTCAACGAGTAATCGTGTGAAATTATCATGATTTCAATATTGACTGAAATAATCGTGATTATATATTTTATTCTTCATAACTGAGCAGCCATACATCAGAAGTAATACATTATACCCTACACGATAAACTGAGTGAGAAGAGCTTATCATTTAAAGTTAAAGTAGAATGCATGAAAAGTACTTTATTAATCCCTCATTGGGTAAATTTAATGTTACTCTATGTTGTTATTATTCAATCATTACTAACAGACTAACACCAAGGTATCTGTAGTCCTCCATTTACACATCCCTACCCAGAATACACAGGGGCTGCAGAGCTGTTGCCCTCACTGTAAAAATCATCACGGTGGTTCTACTTAAAAATGTGAGTAAACCCAACGTTAAGAATAGTGTTGTTTCAACTCACGAAGTTAAGTTAGAGAACATGTTTAATTAATGATCATCTATTGTTTGAAGTTGATACTGTGAGTTAACCCTTGTGTTGTCGTCCAGTAGACTTTAGCAACCTTTAGTTTTTCTGGGTCAAAAAGTTAAAACCTCCACTTTTGTTGTTGTGTCTGGTCGCAGATTCTGTCTGCCAAAATGCAGGACAAACAGACACAAACATTATTTTGTTCCTGCTGCTATAGGCTTTGTTAATAACTCAATGTGAGATGTGAACTTCTGTGTAGTTTGTATGTATTTTGTCCATTATTGATGGTGTTTGTTGTCTGTATAGTCTATGTGTTGTTTATCTTGCATTATATTGCTGCATAATGAATTGCCCCTCGGGGATAATAAAGACTCCTTGAACCTTGAACTTGAACCTTGAATCTTTGTCACTTTCCCTTGTCCTGTCGATTTTATTTTGACATATTTCTTTCTCCGACATTTGTTGTCACATTTTCTCACTTTTCCCGAAGTTCTTTGTCACTTTTTCCAATGTCTTTGTTTTTTGTTGTCCCCCCCCCCCCCCCCCATACACTTCTGACATTTTGTTCAGTCTTCTTTAATCATTTTTTCCCTTCAAATGCTATAAAATTAAATAAAACACCCAAATTCAATGAAAATAGTGAACTGATCAGTTATTTAACTTGTTAAGAGCGTTGTATGGAACCGTCCACTTTTTTCTGACTATTAAACCCAAATTTGTGATGTAGAAACTTTTTGAAAATGTATGGACGTCAAATTTGTATGGATGTCAAATTTGACCCCGAGCTTAAAACAACCATCTATTTTACATTGTATGTTCAAGGAAACTTGCTTCCTCTTGTTAAACAAACATACAATTCTACACCCCTTTCAACTCAAGTTAGGTGTAAGGCAGCAATTGAACTTAAAGTTTCAAATTAAGGTAAAATAAGAGACTTTATTAATCCCGCACCAGGGAAATTCCTGCGCTACAGCAGCTCAAAAGAAAACAATTACACACATCAGAATAATACAAATACATATCAAGTAGACATAGAGAAAAAATATACATGACGTATAATAAATTGAAAAATAGAATTAGTTATAATAATAATAATAGTAATAAATCAAACATATTTACTCAATAAATAACCTTATATAAACAGACAGTATATATACCCTGATATACAGATGAATAAGGTGCGGATGAATAGAAATGAACTAGAAAATGCATTTCCTGCAGAAAATGCATGGAAATGCTGAATAGCTAAATTGCTAAAGCTAAACTGGACGAATAGCTTAAATCCGTAAGAAGAAACTGAAGTAGTGAGAATAGGTGGAAAAGTATGAATGGACATGAATTTCATTAAAGAAAGTTGAACAACACCAATAATGTATAAAAGTTGTGGAATATTTAAAGGTTTTTTTTTTAAACTGAAGCTAAATTGAATTCTTGTCTTGAAAAGTTCAACGATGCCAAACGATGTAGAACATTGTGAGGTCTGAATTAATTTTCTAAATGAAATTATGAATAAGTATGGAAGACTTGCTGTTAGAAACTTACTTAGGTGAAAATGCAGAAATATGAAATCAATTGTATTGCGTGTGTCTCTGTGTGTGTGTGTGTGTGTGTGTGTGTGTGTGTGTGTGTGTGTGTGTGTGTGTGTGTGTGTGTGTGTGTGTGTGTGCACATGTGTGTGTGTTTGTGTATCTGTGTGTGTGAGTGTGTGGATGATGAGACAAGCCTGAAAGTCAATGTAACTAAAATATTGATGTTAAAACGGATATTTGGTGAAATTATTATCTGTAGTTGTCAAATGTGGCAAAATAGGGCCCTGATTCAAAATTACATACAGACGTGGACAACATTGCTGGTACCCTTCTGTTAGAGAAAAACCCACAACAATCTCTGAAATAACTTGAAACTGACAAAAGTAATAATAAATAAAAATGTACTGAAAATGAACTGATAAAAATCAGAAATTGCTTTGTAATTTTGGTTTAGGAACTAATTTGCCCATAGCGACATGTTAAACTAAGGTGTGTCCTGCAATTAGCATCACAGGTGTCTTCAAACTTGAAATCAGTCAGCCTGCCTATTTAAAGAGTTAACATCACACAGTCGCCTAAGCAGAGAGAAGTTGACCCACCAAAACTTTTACCACAATCATTCAATCAAAATTAGATGCTACAAATCCTTGGATTGTTTGCATTTAACATTCAAAAGCACATAATATCTATAATATATATGATATATATAAGCAAAGATGTCTGCCTGGCGACAGTTGAGAGCATTAGCTCTAATCAGTCAAAAATTAATTTGGTCTATAACAGTGCTTTAAACCCTGAGACTGCTGTTTGCATAAAATAAGGCATTTAATATTTACTAAAGGTGTTCTTATTGATGTATAAAGTACTGTCAAACAAAACGGAGGCTATCCCTAGGCTAGCTAGGGATAGAGCTAGCCTAGGGATAGGGAGCAAATGTTTGCTGTATGTGTCAAAAACTTTTATAGCCTAAAACACATGTGACATCGCTTAGAGCACCTTTAAACATGCAGTATATGTTGAATAAAAACTGTCTGCCTGAGCAGAAAACAGGTGAGACAATCACCTCATCAGTCCAACAAAATGAACTGGGCCAATATCAGCCTCTTAAATGCTAGGAGTCCATGCTTAAAGTTTTAGTCTTGGTGTACAAAAATAAAAAAAGACTGTCCAGTAAAATTCGTCTGGAATTCTGCAACATTGTGAATGCTGAGTAGTAATACTGAGATAAGAAACAATGCACAAAACTCTTCTTAAAGTCCTATTCCATTGAAAATATAGAAAATATTGAAAATCCAGTTTTGCATTACAGAAAATAATTATAGTCTCATACATTACACATCTTGATGACTGTTGATGGATCCTCGCCTGATATGTAGTGCGGCAGACCAAGTAAAGCAGCCTCTCATTTGTGTCCTTCAAGACAAAGAAACATGGAGTAAGATAAAAATGTTATATCAAAGATAATAAATTATGCCTAATTTCATGGTCATCTGCTGCTCCACTTACATCTTTCTGAAGACAGTCCAAAATGTCCTTGAGTAACTGCTTCTTTCCAGACTTGGTTGCTGCTTTGTACACCTCCAGCAGTCTTGTGACCAGGCCATCAAGTCCATCGAGAAAAGTTGGTGACAACTGACCTGTTGCTACGCCCCGCCCCCCACTGTTAACATGAGAAACTCGGACAAACAAACCAGACTTGATTAGAAAAACACATGGAAAATGACAGCTGACAGAATATCAAAGCAGGCTTTGGAGACGTTTTGGGCGAAAAAGGATTTAATTTCATCCAGAAGTAATCAAAAGGGACTTAATTATGCTATGGAGTGGTATATTTAAAACTTTAAAATACATTCACAAGGTAACAAGCTTAAACTGGAGGCGAGAATATACAGATCACAGTGCAAAAGGGAAAAACCTCATCTGATATACATCGAGATTGTCCACGACATTCAAGGCCAGCATTGTTCGTGCACAGCAGGGTAAGATCTTATTATTTACTTTTGAAATGTAGTAATGTGTTGTGAATGATATTAGCCTGGCTCTGTCCTCAACTTTAGTGTTTGATGACTGGAGCATAGCTAACCGGTACGGTAATGTTAACTAGCTAGTGGAAGACTGAGACTGAGATATGTTAGGCTACATTAACATTCAATGTAGTAAGAATATAGCAGTTGGCTAATGAGCATTTTCATCTTTATTGGGATTAAACAGGGAACCTGGTTACTGTGCTCACATTGTTGGCTTAGTACATTACGTCGAGCTGTTGCAAACCAGAGAGACGACCTGCTCTGGTTTTCCCCAGCAGTGGCACCGACCAAGAGGCAGACAATTTCAAAGCGAGCCCATAACATCGGATGTTGTTGCAAAGGCGAAAGCGAACAGAAGAAGAAAGCCAGTCACTTGTTCCATACGCCAAACAGGTAAGTTACATTTAATGACTGTGTTGTGATGTTTGTCATGTCAGAGCCTTATCAGACAGACCTTATTGCCATTGTTACCAGTTAACTAATTACACGGCTATTTACACAGCTCTACGCTCCTCTACGCCCAACTTTGTCACCTTTTCCTTGTTTGCCTGTTTGCCTCCTTCAGAACTGCCTTAATTCTTTGTGGCATTGATTCAAGAAGGTGCTGGAAGCATTCTTTAGAAATGTTGGCCCATATTGATAGGATAGCATCTTGCAGTTGATGGAGATTTGTGGGATGCTTATCCAGGGCACGACGTTCCGGTTCCACCACATCCCAAACATGCTCTATTGGGTTGAGATCTGGTGACTCTGGGGGCCATTTTAGTACAGTGAACTCATTGTTATGTTCAAGAAACCAATTTGAAATGATTCAGGTTTTGTGACATGGTGCATTATCCTGCTGGAAGTAGCCATCAGAGGATGGGTACATGGTGGTCATAAAGGGATGGACATGGTCAGAAACAATGCTCAGGTAGGCTGTGGCATTTAAACAATGCCCAATTGGTTCTACTGCGCCTAAAGTGTGCCAAGAAAACATCCCCCACACCATTGCACCACCGCCACTAGCCTGCCCAATGGTAACAAGGCATGACGGATCCATGTTCTCATTCTGTTTACGGCTCTACCATCTGAATGTCTCAACAGAAATCCAGACTCATCAGACTAGGCAACATTTTTACAGTCTTCAGCTGTCCAATTTTGGTGAGCTCGCGCAAATTGTAGCCTCATCTTCCTATTGTTAGTGGAGGTGAGTGGTACCTGGTGGGGTCTTCTGCTGGTGTAGCCCATCCGCCTCAAGGTTGTGCATGTTGTGGCAAATACTTTGCTGCATACCTCGGTTGTAACGAGTTGTTATTTGAGTCAAAGTTGATCTTCTATCAGCTGGAATCAGTCGGCCCATTCTCTGACCTCTAGCATCAACAAGGCATTTGCGCCCCCCAGGACTGCAGCGTACTGGATGTTTTTCCTTTGTTAGACCATTCTTTGTAAACCCTAGAAATGGTTGTGCGTGATAATCCCAGTAACTGAGCAGATTGTGAAATACTCAGACCAGCCCGTCTGGCACCAACAACCGTGCCACGCTCAAAGATGCTCAGATCACCTTTCTTTCCCATTCTGACATTCAGTTTAGAGTTCAGGAGATTGTCTAGACACGGATGACACCCCTAAATGCATTGAAGCAGCTGCCATGTTGATTAGATAATTGTATTTACAAAAAATCGTACAGGTGTTCCTAATAATCCTTTAGGTGAGTGTATATGTACATTGAAGCGATACTGTCGTTAAAGACCCACTGATCACTGTCCGATTCTCTGATATGAATGCCCGCATTGCATTGTATGCAATTGTATACATCAATAAAAAACAAAGAAACCCAGATTCCCTGGCTGAAATAGACCGAAATAATAACATTAAAAGAAATACATATAAACCATGATAAGATCTCGTGAATGAATGTTGATTAAAACAGCTGTTATTGGGCTAAAAATACCAAAACTGCCACAGATTTTGAGTTAAGGGGCCGTGTTTTTTCTTTTGTCTATATCCGACGGTGAGGGATTAACATGAATGTCTATCTGATGGACCCCTCATCAAAAAACTACGCAAAAGGTACTTCTTTCGTTGAAACTTGACACCAGGGGTCCTTGACACCAGGGGTCCTTGACCGTGCGTCAGACATTTGACGAGTAGGGAGTGAGACTGTGTTGGGAAAGTGGGCAGGAGAGAGATAGAGAACAAGGAAGCAGACGTGTAAATGCGACCGGAGCAGAGTTGGTGGAATAAGTTTAAGTTTTGTACAGTGTGTGTGCGGTGTACGAAATAAACCCCAGACTGAAAGCCAAGTTCCCCAGAAACAGGATTTTAACCTCGACGTGATTCATGTTATAACGTCGGCCCTGGAGGTAACGAGTCTCCTCTGGTTCTCTGACCACGGTCGGGAACAAAGCAATCAGGAAAGGTTAACACATTGAACATTTTAAATTAAACAGCTTATTAACGCGCACTTGTTGCCCCATGTGTGCTGATGCGCTCATCTGTTGACATTTCCAAATGCCTTCCTACAGTTGCTTAATAAAAGCTTTCCACACAAACAAACATACATGAGTCATTAGTATGAGAAAAAAAAGCGATTTTAATTGTGTCGGGCTCGGACATAAATATCTTAATGCCTCTCGGGGTTCGGTTACTGCTCTGTCGGACGTGGGCCAGGCTCGGACAGAAAAATGAGACCCGATCTGCACTCTAACACATACACACACACACACACACACACGTACTGAGCTCTCTTAAAGGAGCCGCAGCACCATTTTACAACAAATGCCTTATCGCGCTGATGTGACCGAGCCCGACCCGAACATCATTTCTAAATATCTGTCTGAGCCCGGCCCGTCGGGTACCGTCAGGAACTAGCTAACCAATTAAGCATTTTTCAGACATAAGGAAAAATAGTTTGATCTAGTTTAGATAGAAATGGTTAATGACCACAAAACAATCACTGAAAACGCAGGCATGTGATAGTATGACTATTTATGTATCTATACATTACATTACATGTCATTTAGGTGACGCTTTTATCCACAGCGACTTACAATTGCTATATTTCAGAGGTCACACGCCTCTGGAGCAACTAGGAGTTAAGTGTCTTGCTCAAGGACACATTGGTGCGCAAGACGTAATACGTCTCCATAACAGCAGGTGGTGCTAATCTGTATAGTCACCCAAAAAATTAAAACCGGCTGCTGATTGGCCATAACGGCGGCTCGTTCGGAATACGATCTCATACCTTACGCTGACTGACGACGGCACGGAACACACTGACCTCGCCAGACTGCCCGATGGCTGATAAACGGGATGGTGTGTCAGCGCCGTAAAGATGCACATCTAGAAGGAACGTTTGGCCCTAGTCATATGAGACTGCCGTTACAGGTCAATCACTTGTCAAAAGTCTTGTAGTCAAAACAAGACTTGTAGTTCCATAGATGTATAGCAACATCAGAGAATTACTCAGTATATTAAATGTGTCAGGAAGTCAGTTAGCTATGTGTTGTTTTAGACATGACCATATTCATATTTTATATTATATTTATTTTTAAAAGCGCTGCATAGTAATGTAAGGCAGGACGTCCCAAATGATTGACACACAGACAGACCAGAATAGATGCTGAGCCAAGCTTTAATCAGAAAGAACAGAACATCAGAAAATGGCGTGTTACAGAAGTACAGAGTACAATTACTAAAGGTTAACTTATGTCAGCTGATTCTGACTCATATGGATTGTCTAAGACTTTTTTTGGGATCTTGTCATACTTTGAAGAGAAACAGCAAAGCATTTGAAAAAGGGCAGCTGGCGTTCAGGTCCGAGCCATTTCAATCTGGCCTTGGCGTCGGATCGATAATTCACCCTCTTCTACCTCCGCCGCCTCTGGCCCCTCCTCTGGCCCCTCCTCTGGCCCCTCCTCTACCCCGTCCTCCACGTCCCCTGCCTTTTCCACCTTTTCCTCCCTTGCCACCTTTTCCCCCCTTGCCACCTTTCCCCCGCTTGCCACCTTTCCCCCCCTTTCCACCTTTTCCCTTCTTGCCACCTTTTCCATCCTTGCCATCTTTTGAAGGGAACTCTATATTGTCAAAGGCTTGCTGGGGATCATTTTTGTTTTCCTGTGGGATGTTCGCAGCCGCACTGATGGTACCACCGAGGCTGCCAAAGGAAAACATTTAATGAGTATTATGGTTAAAAGTTTATTGTCATATGCACAACAATTTCAAAGAAGCATTCATTAGCATGACAATCTTCCTCCAAAAAGCTTCAAAGATGAATGGGTTAGTTCACTTTTGTTATAGTATCAAATCCTAACAAGAGTTATCTCGAGACACTTTACAGATAGAGTAGGTCTAGACCTACTAGATTAATTTAATAGTTGGGTCTTTGTAAACTATAGAGTGTGGTTTAACACAAAGACCCTTAAATTAATCATTTGATAATTGATTATTGGTTTGAGCCTCATTATGAAAACATATGACACACAGCACACATACAGAATATACAAGAAATAATAAAAATAGGATAGAATACAAGAGCAACTATTCAAGAATTAAGGTAACAAAATACAAACGAAAGAATGTACAAACGTATTCACAAGTGGCGAATAAAAATGTACAACCTACTGGTATTTAATTAGTATTCATAAAGATGTAAGTAAAATTTCTCTGATTCCAGTTTGTAAAATGTGAATATTCTTCTAGTTTCTTCTTGTCAAAAAATGGTAAAAAATGTGGACCAGTGTTTCCCCAAAGCCCAAGATCACCTCCTCAAATGTCTTGTTTTGTCCTCAACTCCAAGATATTCAGTTTACTGTCACAGAGGAGAGAAGAAACTAGAACAATCTTCACATTTAACAAACTGGAATCAGTGAAGTTTTACTTAGACAAAGAGCAACAGTTGTTGTGGACTTACAGAGGCTCGATCTTGATGTCTTTTGTCATACTTGCAAGCGATTTCTCTTCTTCAGCAGTTACACTGCCATACAGGAAGAAGGCCAGAACCACAACCATCAAGCACAGGCGAGCCATCTGCACACAGATCAGGTTTAATAACAGAGTGCATTTAACACACAGCATTCTCACAAAACAGATAATAAACAATATGAAGAACTAAACCAACCAACTTAAAATGTAGCTTCTAAAGAAATAGCTTTACTCTGGCAGATGAGTCGGCTGCAGCTGTTGACCGTGTGTAGCCTATTTAACGCAATGTTGGATAATATTTCAAATATGTTTTACAAGGCAGAGTCTCCTGAGATGATTATTAAATAACTCACCTTTGCGTATGTTGCCAGTAGGATCTTCTGCTGGAGGGGACAGAAATACACAAATATGCATTAATATTTGTATTTCTAGAAATGTTTGCAAATCTGTTAACAGGCTTTTTAGAAATCCTGCTAAATAACTAACAAACAGAACCTCTCCACAGTAGTTAGACTAAACAACATCACATGTACTCATGTCTTATTTCATGTACCTGCTTTGGTGAAGAAAGATGTCTGACAGATGATCTGAAGACTGTTATCTTCTCCTTGAAGGGAAGGTGCTGCTGCAGAGCAACAGAGGAACATTTATAGGGAAAATAGCCAAACCCCTTATCCCTCCCCCTTCATCCCCTTATTTGAACACATCTGTCAACAGGTACAAAGAGGAAGAATAACAAAGTGCAAAGGTGTTGTCTCAGTATAATTTGAGAAATTATAAAGATTATGAAGTAATGCATCATCCCCTACATGATTAACAGAGTGACTAGAGTGAGAAGAGCTTAACATTTAAAGTTAAAGTAGAACGCATGAAAAAAAGTACTTTATTAATCCCTCATTGGGTAATTTGAATTTTCCTCTATGTTGTTATTATTCAATCATTAGTAACAGAGTAACACCCAGGTATCTGTAGTCCTCCATTTACACATCCCTTCCCAGAATACACAGGGGCTGCAGAGCTGTTGCCCTCACTGTAAAAATCATCAAGGTGGTTCTACTTAAAAATGTGAGTAAACCCAACTTTAAGAATAGTGTTGTTTCAACTCACGAAATTAAGGTAGAGAACATGTTTAATTAATGATCATCTATTGTTTGAACTTGATACTGTGAGTTAACCCTCGTGTTGTCGTCCCGTAGACTTTAGCAACCTTTAGTTTTTCGGGGTCAAAAAGTTAAAACCTCCAGACACTTGTCACTTTCCCGAAGTTCTGTGTCACTTTCCCGAAGTCTTTGTTTTTGTTGTTGTCCCCCCCCCCCCCCCCCCCCTCCGTGCATTTCTATAATTTTGTTCAGTCTTCTTTAATCAATTTTTTTTCTTCAAATGCTATAAAATTAAATAAAACACCCAAATTCAATGAAAATAGTGAACTTCAGTATCACTATTATTTAACTTGTTAAGAGCATTGTATGGAACCATCCACTTTTTTTCTGACTATTAAACCCACATTTGTTATGGAGAAACTTTTTGAAAATGTATGTAATGTAAACGTAAACAGCTTTTTCACAAAAAACTGTAAAAGATATCAAACTGAAAAGACATAGCCTAATACCTGAAGTGTCCGTGAATGGTTTAAAGTTTGAATCACATCTGTAGGTGAAAGAATGTAGGAGGAGATACATTTTGAAGCAGAAGAGGATTTGAAGGATTTGAAGCTTGCTCTCATTGATTTTACTGTTAAAATAAAATGTTTAAAAGTTTAATATTTAAAAAAGTATACATAGTATAAAAAAGTTGAAGTCCATCATGTGCTGAAAGAGCTGAAGATTTTAAAAGTTGAATGGTTTTAATAGCTGAAAGTATGCAGAAGCTGCAGAGAGCCAAAAAACATTATGGAATAATAAAATTGAAAACTTTATAAAGAACAGGATAACAATAATTGGAATGCTGCTGAATCAGCATTGTCACTAAATATTGCACAGTTGGAGGTGACAACAGAGTAATAAATAATAAAGCTTAGTGCAGAATATTGTCCAGTGATGGCTCATATTGTAGAAACAGCTAGCAGTGCTACATTATGATGTTGCATTAAAGAGTCTGACTGCTGCTGGAATGAAGGACCTGCGGTACCGCTCCTTCTTGCACTGAGGGTGAAGCAGACTAATTAAATTTTCATCCCGTATCTCAACTAATAGCAAATTCACCAGTTTCCTAAAAGATCACACTCAATAAACTTAAGCTATTCAAAAATATATTTCAAACCTCCATTAAAGCCTTCTTCAAATACAGTTGTACATGAATGATGAGACAAGCCTGAAAGTCAATGTAACAAAAATATTGATGTTAAAACGGATTTTTGGTGAAATTATTATCTGTAGTTTTCAAATGTGGCAAAATAGGGCCCTGATTCAAAATTACATACAGATGTGGACAACATTGCTGGTACACTTCTGTTAGAGAAAAACCCACAACAATCTCTGAAATAACTTGAAAATGACAAAAGTAATAATAAATAAAAATGTACTGAAATTAACTGATACAAATCAGAAATTGCTTTGTAATTTTGGTTTAGGAACTAATTTGCCCATAGGGACATGTTAAACTAAGGTGTGTCCTGCAATTAGCATCACAGGTGTCTTCAAACTTGAAATCGGTCAGCCTGCCTATTTAAAGAGTTAACATCACACAGTCGCCTAAGCAGAGAGAAGTCGACCCACCAAAACCTTTACAACAATCATTCAATCAAAATTAGATGCTATAAATCCTCGGATTGTTTGCATTTAACATTCAAAAGCACATACTATCTATAATATATATAAGCAAAGATTTTTGCCTGGTGACAGAGCAGTTGAGAGCATCAGCTCTAATCAGTCAAAAATTAATTTGGTCTATAACAGTGCTTTAAACCCTGAGACTGCTGTTTGCATAACATAAGGCATTTAATATTTACTAAAGGTGTTCTTATTGACGTTCAAAGTACTGTCAAACAAAACGGAGGCTATCCCTAGGCTAGCTAGGGATAGAGCTAGCCTAGGGATAGGGAGCAAATGTTTGCTGTATGTGTCAAAAAATGTTGTAGCCTAAAACACATGTGACATCGCTTAGAGCACCTTTAAACATGCAGTATATGTTGAATAAAAACTGTCTGCCTGAGCAGAAAACAGGTGAGACAATCACCTCATCAGTCCAACAAAATGAACTGGGCCAGTATCAGCCTCTTAAAGGGATACTTCACCGCTGGAAAGCCTAATATATCTTTAAATTGGGTCACCTATGTAGCAGAAATGTGAAAAAAAAAATTTAATTGGTGCCTTCTAGGCCGAGAAAAGCCAGAAAATGTGTTTTTGGCTCATATGGATGAAAGACACCAAATCCCAGAATGCACTTCGCTTCGCTGCTTTGAGTCCACTCCCAAGCCACGCCTACCGCTTGACAGACAGACAGTGAGGCATTCGACTCAACTCAATGTGTTTTATTGTTATTTCAACCATATACACAAAACAACGTTTCATCGTGGCTCGAGTCCATTTAAAATATATAAATACACATTTAAAATATATAAAAACTACATTATATAATAACGACATACGAAACAGGCTACATTTACCGTGCACACACACATTATAGGCTCCGTAAAGTTCAGCTAAGCACACCAGCATTAGGCTTGGTGGGCTGTAAACACCGAGTATAAACACAGCCGTGAATTAGCGTGGGATGTCGAATGGTCGCCATGTAACAGTCACAAACTCCAGCGGTTAGCAGTTAGTTGGATACAAATCACCCCATTTCTGCACCAGTCCGTGTTAACACAGCTCACCTTCATACAGAGCATCTCTAGCTCGGATTGTCGGAAGGCTAGCAGGCCTGGTAGCTGGACAGTCCGGTTCACTGTTGTTCGGCTGGACAGTCCGGTTCACTGTTGCTTTCCCACGAAAGCACAAAACACAGCAGTTTCTGAACTCGCGTTGGGAGCATCGTTGAAGTTGGATGTAGTCCAGTTTGTTGTTTAATGAACGGACACTTGCAAGCAGGATTGATGGGACAGGTGGCCGGCTAGCGTTAGCTCGCTCTGGATGTGCCTTTCCCCCGGCTAGCGCTAGCTTCCCACCTAGCCGACGAAGATGTCCCCTACCCGGCTACGAGCGAGTCCGCCGGTCCCCGTGCTGGTCTCGGTGCAGGCGAAGCTCTCGTAGTGGGCCGATTATTCCGTCTGTAATAACGTTTCCTGCATATTCTCTGCCGTGTAGCGATGTATCCCGGTGGTACACGTGCGGTAGTTTGAATGCACATAATTGTTGTAAAAGTTTGCTGCTGAGAAGAGAGAGCAGAGCCCTGTTTAGCGAGGATTCAAGATGGCTGACATTTCGTTTTTTTCCGGCCGAGATCGGCTAGCTTCGGGCGATGGGCGGGTTTAAAACATGCGGAAGTAGGTCCTACTACTGGTTGTAGTCTTTTGCTCTGGCCAAAAAATCTTCCGATGACGCAAAAATCGTCATTTTGCGTCATCGGAAGATTTTTTCCGGACCCCCCAATGCAGATATTTCCTGTCTCAGGGGGATATGAGGGAGGGACGCACGGTCATTCAGAAATACTACCGGGTTTCTACTGATACAAAGCTGAATGCTAAATCGGTGAAGTATCCCTTTAAATGCTGGGAGTCCATGCTTAAAGTTTTAGTCTTAGTGTACAAAAATAAAAAAGAGAAAAGAGAGTGAAATAGATACTTTTGTCACTTTCCCGAAGTTCTTTGTCGATTTTATTTGGACATTTTTGTTGTTGTGTTGACCAAGTTTTTGAAGGTTTCTCCAACATCTTTTGTCACTTTTTAACGTTTTCTCACTTTTCCCGAAGTTCTTTGTCACTTTTTCCAATGTCTTTGTCAATTTTTGTTGTCGTACATATCTGTCACTTTTTTTAGTGTTTTTTTTTAAATCAATTTCTTTTCCTCAAATGCTATAAAATTAAATAAAATACCATAATTCAATGAAAATAAATGAACTGATCAGTTATTTAAAGGTATAGTATAGGATAGGTAGGGTGTTGTGCATGTGCATTTTTTCAAAAAGTGGAGAGGGCGGTTCTTTTCTAAAATTCGGGAAAAACCTCAATTATACCTTTTAACTTGTGAAGAGCATTGTATGGAACCATCCATGTTATTTTTTCTGACTATTTAGTTGAAAGAAACCCAAATTTGTGATATAGAAACTTTTTGAAACTGAGTAAAATTTGACCCTCTCGTTAAAACAACAACAACCATCTATTTTACATTGTATATTCAAGAAAACTTGCTTTTTGTTAAACAAACAATTCTACACCCTTTCGACTCAATTTAGGTGTACTAATTTTTTTAAGGCAGAAATTGAACTTATACTTTCAAATTAAGCAGACTAATGTTATATCTCAACTAATAGCAAATTCACCAGTTTCCTAAAAGATAACACTCAAAAAACGTAAGCTATTCAAAAACTAAATGTATTTAAACCTCCTTTAAAGCCTTCTTCAAATACACTTGTACGTGAATGAGACAAGCCTGAAAGTCAATGTAAATAAAATATTCATCTTAAAAGGGATATTTGGTGAAATTATTATCTGTAGTTGTCAAACATGGCAAAATAGGGCCCTGATTCAAAATTACATACAGACGTGGACAACATTGCTGGCACCCTTCTGTTAGAGAAAAACCCACAACAATCTCTGAAATAACTTGAAACTGACAAAAGTAATAATGAATAAAAATGTACTGAAAATGAACTGATGAAATCAGACATTGCTTTGTAATTTTGGTTTAGGAACTAATTTGACCATAGGGACATGTTAAACTAAGGTGTGTCCTGCAATTAGCATCACAGGTGTCTTCAAACTTGAAATCGGTCAGCCTGCCTATTTAAAGAGTTAACATCACACAGTCGCCTAAGCAGAGAGAAGTCGACCCACCAAAACTTTTACCACAATCATTCAATCAAAATTAGATGCTATAAATCCTCGGATTGTTTGCATGTAACATTCAAAAGCACATATCTACAACCCCAAATCAGAAAAAGTTGGGACAGTATGGAAAACACAAATAAAAAAAGAAAGTAGTGATTTCTAAATGTACTTTGACTTGTATTTCATTGCAGACAATACAACAGCACATCATTTAATGTGTTCCTCATGATTTTTATTATTGTTATTGTTTCAAAAAAACAAAATTCCTATTTTGGTTCTTGCAACACATTTCAAAAAAAGTTGGAACAGTAAAGCATTTACCACTTTGTAATGTTGCCATTCGTTTTCACAACACTTAAAAGACGTTTAGGGACTGAAGACACCAAGTGATGAAGTGTTTCAGGTGTAATTTTGTCCCATTCTTGCTGCAAACAAGTCTTAAGGTGGGCAAAAGTACACGGTCTTTGTTGTCGTATTTTGCGCTTCAAAATGCACCACACATTCTCTATTGGAGACAGGTCGGGACTGCAGGCAGGCCAGTCAGGTACCCGTATCCTCTCCCTCCGCAGCCAGGACTTTGTAATGTGTGCAGAATGTGGTTTTGCATTATCTATTTGAAATATGCATTGACGTCCCTGGAAAAGATGTCTTCTTGAAGGAAGCATATTGTGCTCCAAAATCTCTATGTACTTTTCAGCATTAATGGTGCCATCACAGAAGTGCAAGTTACCTTTGCCAAGGGCATTGACACGACCCCATACCATGACAGACCCTGGCTTTTGGACTTGTTGCTGGTAACAGTCTGGATGATCCTTTTCTTCTTTGGTCCGGAGCACACAGCATCCATTTCTCCCAAAAAATACCTGAAATACTGATTCATCTGACCACAGTACACGTTTCCACTGTGTGATGGTCCATCCCAGATGCCTCTGAGCCCAGAGAAGTCGACGACGCTTCTGGACACTGTTAACCTAGGGCTTCCTTTTGGCACAGTACAGTTTTAACTGGCATTTGTGAATGTAACTACGTATTGTGGTACTTGACAAAGGTTTGCCAAAGTAGTCCTGAGCCCATGTGGTGATATCACTAATAGATGAATAATGATTCTTGATGCAGTGCAGCCTGAGGGATCGGAGATCACGGTTGTTCAGCTTAGGCTTGCGCCCTTGTCCTTTACGCACTGAAATTCCTCCTCATTCCTTGAATCTTTTAATTATGTTATGCACTGTTGAAGATGAAATAAGCAAATGTTTTCCTATCTTTCTTTGAGGAACATTGTTTTTAAACATTTCAATAGTTTTGTCACGTATTTGTTGGCAAACTGGCGATCCTCGGCCCATCTTTGCTCCTAAAGGACTAGACCTTTCTTGGATGCTGCTTTTGTACCAAATCATAATTACAATCACCTGTTGACATCACCTGTTTCAAATCACATCATTATTTAACCAATTTACCTGATTACTAGCCCTAAATTGCTCCTGTCCCAACCTTATTTGGAATGTGTTGCAGCTCTGAATGACAGGAAAGGATGTATATTTACAAATGAAATTAAGCTGACCAGACAAAACATGAAATATTTTGTGTTCACATTGTCTGTAATGAAATACAAGTCAAAGTACATTTAGAAATCACTACTTTCTTTTTTTTTATTTGTGTTTTTCATACTGTCCCAACTTTTTCTGATTTGGGGTTGTATAATATATATGATATATAATGTATAAGCAAAAATCTGCCTGGGGACAGAACAACTAAGTTGGTCTATAACAGTGCTTTAAACCCTGAGACTGCTTTTTGCATAAAATAAGGCATTTAATATTTACTAAAGGTGTTCTTATTGACGTTCAAAGTACTGTCAAACAAAACGGAGGCTATCCCTAGGCTAGCTAGGGATAGAGCTAGCCTAGGGATAGGGAGCATGTGTCAAAACATGTTGTAGCCTAAAACACGTGTCACATTGCTTAGAGCACCTTTAAACATGCAGTATATGTTGAATAAAAACTGTCTGCCTGAGCAGAAAACAGGTGAGACAATCACCTCATCAGTCCAACAAAATGAACTGGGCCAATATCAGCCTCTTAAATGCTAGGAGTCCATGCTTAAAGTTTTAGTCTTGGTGTACAAAAATAAAAAGACTATCGAACAAAATTGTTCTGGAATTCTGCAACATTGTGAATGATGAGTAGTAATAAGGAGAATAAAAAACAATGCACAAAACTCCACCTAAGGTCCTATTCCATTGAAAATATAGAAAATCCTGAGGCTGGTTCATGGTGCCATAAGTTCTCCCCTTTTACCATCACAACACTGTACATTTGAGACCATCAGTCCAATGAAATTGTGTTTTTTGTGTTTTTTTTTCTTGTCCTAAATGAACGGTTTTAAATCCTGTTTTTTTTTTTAAAGTACATAACAGTGCTAGATGTTTTAAGTGTATAAAAATAACAATACATTTTGACAGAAACCCTTTCTATATGAGAAACTTGAGAAAACAAAGACAGGTGTTACAATCTGTACCTCAGGATTCCGTTTCTTAGCCCATGTACTCTGGCAGGTGCTTGGTCTGGTTTTATCTTCATCAACACTCTGAAGAAACTCTAAAGAATACTTCATGGCTTCTGGGTACTCGAGATTGACACAGTAGATGGCACCCATGTGCATGGCACAGCTCCATGACAGTGCTACCTAGTGAATCAGAGGGGGTCTTGCAAAGAAACACAAGGAGGTTAACAGGCACAGCCAGTAACCGATCGACATGCGTACAATCACTGACTTAGATTTAAGCACATACTCTGTGATGGTTAGGGTAAGGGGCTTTTGGGGTGGGGGGGCTTTCAACACATTTATATAACATAGTTAGCTAGCGACTGACACTTTGGCGAGCTAAAACGAGGGTCCTACGAATGCGGTCCTGAAAATGCAGGCTCCGGTACTGCAGGATGCTGCTCTTTACATGGCCATTTCAAAACTCAGTCATAAAACTAAAATACACAGCAGGGAAGTCAACAGTCCTGGTCATTAACACTAACATTATTTTCAGAACTTCAAGGGGAGGGAGATTTAAATATAGAAATTCATCTAAATAAACACACCCCAGCCAAATGCTATGCCATTCGATTTAACACAACCAATACAATTAAAAAAGTGAGAGACAAATGTAGATGGGTGATTCTTCAAATACAGGACTTTATCAGTCCACATGGTAGATTTTCAAGAAAATCCTTTTTTCATTATTTAACTGCCATTACTGAGAAGCTTATTCTCTCCCCCCTCCACCACATATTCTAAAACCTAACTCAACCCATTACAATCATTTGTTTTCTTTAAAGTATGTTTTGGGGGATAGAACAGTAGCCAGTAGTAGTCATATAGACATCCACAGTTTTGCATTACAGAAAATAATGGTCTCATACATTACACATCCTGATGACAGTTAATGGATCCTCGCAGCCTCTCATTTGTGTCCTACAAGACAAAGAAACATGGAGTAAGATGAAAATGTTATATCAAAGATATAATTTCATGGTCATCTGCTCCTCCACTTACATCTTTCTGAAGGCAGTCCAAAATGTCCTTGAGTAACTGCTTCTTTCCAGACTTGGTTGCTGCTTTGTACACCTCCAGCAGTCTTGTGACCAGGCCATCAAGTCCATCGAGAAAAAAACTGACCTGTCGCTAAGCCCCGCCCCCCACTGTTACCATGAGAAACGCGGACAAACAAACCAGACTTGATTAGAAAAACACATGGAAAATGACAGCTGACAGAATATCAAAGCAGGCTTTGGAGACCTTTTGGGCGAAAAAGGATTTCATTTCATCCAGAAGTAATCAAAAGGGACTTAATTATGCTATGGAGGGGTATATTCAAAACTTTAAAATACATTCAGAAGGTAACAAGCTTAAACTTGAGGCGAGAATATACAGATCACAGTGCAAAAGGGAAACACCTCATCTGACATACATCGAGATTGTCCACAACGACATTCAAGGCCAGCATTGTTCGTGCACAGCAGGGTAAGATCTTATTATTTGCTTTTGAAATGTAGTAATGTGTTGTGAATGATATTAGCCTGGCTCTGTCCCCACCTTTAGTGTTTAGTGCCTGATTACCTGTCTCTCATGGAGCAGAGCTGGCCATCTGGAAATGACTTCTGTGATGAGTAGCTGATCTCCAATTATATCTTTTCTGCGCTGGGAAAATGTAGCAACCATCAGGTCTTCTATCAGCTGATGATCAGGGCCTCTTTTCAGCATTTCAGCCTCCATCATCTTGCGCTTCTCCATGTTTTCAGCACTCTGCCCTTCAGGTGGATCTGGACAGTAGTGGACCTCAGGAGAAATCCGGCGCAAAATGAACCTAGGGGTTATTAACACGTATACCGAGTCGACCGTTCTCTGGGATATGTTTTCATGCTAAAAGAATGTGACCAGTTTTATCGCAAACCGCTAATTAGCTTATAACGCTAGTCGTCGGAGCAGAGGGTAAAGTAACAATAAATCTCTTTCTACACCACTAACAAGACTCAAAATATCACCACACTTCCACGGCAGCATCATGAGGGTCCCTACATGTAAACACAAGCATTGAGAACTTTGTAAGTGTACAGACTAAAAAGATTATAAAGATTGTACCGTTCATGTATATACAGGCGGGCACCATCTTGGGAAAACAGCCGGATTTCTCCTTAAGTGTTAAATCTATCATAGTTATTAGTCTTATTAGATCAAGACACCATTTCCGGGACTATTTGCACTGCACATTAATATTGCCGCCACACCAAGGGTCATGGTCACTTTATGCGAGATCCGATTTCCATATAACAACTCGCACTGTTAATTTAAAGGTATAATGGAGGATTTTTCCGAATTTTAGAAAAGAACCGCCCTCTCCACTTTTTGAAAAAAATGCACATGTGCAACACCCTACCTGCTCCCGAGAGGGAACGCCTATTAAACGTGTGCACGAGAGAGCGTGCACACCGCCTAGTTCTCCTCGTGCACGCTCTGTTTACAAGTTGCTGTCGGCATGGCTCTACAAGCCGACTTTCCAAAAGAAGATTTGCACTTTTTCCACTACGTCAGACTCGCCACCGGTAAGTGGAAATCTATTTAGGACAAGCATCTCTATAGCTAACGTTAGCACGCTACAGGCCAACAAACAAGCTATCGCCGAGAGCGGGGGGGCGGCGGTCGGAGGCTTTTATATACTGTCTATGGTCGGAGGCTTTTATATACTGTCTATGGTCGGAGGCTTTTATATACTGTCTATGGTCGGAGGCCGTGGCCGTCTGCTCGCTGACCTGTCACGGCACGTAAACATATCCCAGAATGATTGACAACTAGGAGGACCAATAGTCTTGATGATCCACCCGGAAAAAGAAAATCCTCCACTATACCTTTTTAAGTTGACACATTGAAATTTACATTTCGCTGAACTGGATTTCAAACTTGAGTTGGCATATTAATAACTCATGAAATTAAGTCGAAATTTCGTAACTCATTATGTTATATGGAGGTACATTTTAGAAAACAGTTACTAGTAACTTATTCATCAGATCCTATTTTTTTTTTTACAGTGCTCCTCCTGAAGTCAATCACCATCTCTCTGGTCTCATCCACATTCAGCTGCAGGTGATTTAGAAAAAAAAAAAAACACTCCACAAAAGTTGTCCACCAGCGCTCCATACTCCCCGTCACATCCACCACTTATACACCCAGCAACCGCATCAGAAAACTTCTGTAGGTGATATTCGGATCCAGCCCTATTTCATACATTACCAGTTAACTAACTACACGGCTCAACGCTTACTTTTATTTTTAAGGGCGCTGCATAGTAATGTCATGCAGGACGTCCCAAATGATTGACACACAGACAGACCAGAATAGATGCTGAGCCAAGCTTTAATCAGAACAGAACAGAACGTTATAAAATGCGGTTTTACAGAAGTATGGTAGACTTTCACTGTTTTTGTTAATTTCATAGGATGACAACAACAAAAGAATATAGAATACCACCAGCTAAATCATTTTGAAAGCTTAACAAATGTATCCATTCAGTATCAGAGCCATAACTCAAGTGTTTTATAGTCGCAGGCATTAATACAATTTAGAAGGGAGTCATTAAATCTAGAGGAAGTAAAAGAAACAAGCACATTTCTATTAAGCATAAGGCACTTTTTTTCTGGTTGCTGCTCAGATTCTCAGGTCCTTATGAAGTTATTTTAGCTGTATCACTGCAGTCCAATCAGCCCCAGGGCAACAAGTCCCGATACCTGATTCTCTTACTCGTCGCTCTCGTTATCACCTTCTGCACTACGTCTGCCTCGTCTTTTACCCTTACCTCTGCCCCCTCCTCGAGACTTACCCTGTCCTCTGCCTTTGCCTCCTCTTTTTGGCTTGCGCTCTTTTCTTACCTTGCCACCTTTTCCACGTTTGCCCCCTCCCCTACGTCCAACCTTGCCACCTTTTCCACGTTTGCCCCCTCCCCTACGCCCAACCTTGCCACCTTTTCCACGTTTGCCGCCTCCCCTACGCCCAACCTTGCCACCTTTTCCACGTTTGCCCCCTCCCCTACGCCCAACCTTGCCACCTTTTCCACGTTTGCCGCCTCCCCTACGCCCAACCTTGCCACCTTTTCCACGTTTGCCCCCTCCCCTACGCCCAACCTTGCCACCTTTTCCACGTTTGCCGCCTCCCCTACGCCCAACCTTGCCACCTTTTCCACGTTTGCCGCCTCCCCTACGCCCAACCTTGCCACCTTTTCCACGTTTGCCGCCTCCCCTACGCCCAACCTTGCCACCTTTTCCACGTTTGCCGCCTCCCCTACGCCCAACCTTGCCACGTTTGCCCCCTCCCCTACGCCCAACCTTGCCACGTTTGCCCCCTCCCCTACGCCCAACCTTGCCACCTTTTCCACGTTTGCCGCCTCCCCTAAGTCCAACCTTGCCACCTTTTCCACGTTTGCCGCCTCCCCTAAGTCCAACCTTGCCACCTTTTCCACGTTTGCCGCCTCCCCTACGCCCAACCTTGCCACCTTTTCCACGTTTTCCCCCTCCTCTACGCCCAACCTTGCCACGTTTGCCGCCTCCCCTACGCCCAACCTTGCCAACTTTGCCACGTTTATTTCCTGCTTTACCACTGCCACGTCCTTTGCTCACTTGTCCGGCTTTTCCCTTTCCTTTTCCACCTCTTGTTCCTTCGCCTGTGGCTATTTCTTCACCTGTGGCTATTTCTTCACCTGTGGCTATTTCTTCACCTGTGCCTTCACCCATTTCTTTACCTGTGTTTGTTTCTTTCCCTGTGCCTTCACCCATTTCTTCGCCTGTGTCTGTGCCCGTTGAAGGGACTGTGCCCTCTTCCCCGCCTGCCCCCTGCTCTTGATTAGACTGGGCGTCATTAGTAACACATGCGGGCGTAACGCCTCCGTCTGATAAGCAGCTGGTGCACTGAAAAGGATTATCTTCAGGTTCATAACAACGGAATATGTTGTCAAGCCCAAGTTTAGAAACCCCAAGTTGTTTGAAGGATTCAGCCAGCTGAGACGTGTCTGCGCCAGGGACATCGTCTACTTTAGAAAACACAAACGCATAACTTCCCCAGTTCTGAATTATGTCTTTAATCTTGTCAGTAACGCTGTCCTCATTTTCATTCGTTGTACACGTCGGACCACATGGGGATTCTTCAGAGTAGATGAGGAGAAAATTACCTTTACTGCTTTCAAATAAGGGTTGTAGGTTTTCTAGAACGCGTGACAATGCCTCTGGTCGTGCTGCTGCCACCACCCGGGTGCCCCGGTACACGTCACCCTCTGAAACAGTTTGTTTCACTTCGTCTGCTGGGTCATCCTCAAAGACTTGCTGGAGATCATTTATGTCTTGGTCCTGTGGGATGTTCACAGCCAGACTGAAGGTGTCACCGAGGTCATACCTGCCAAAAGGAAATCAAGTGTGTTATCTGTAGGCCATAACATTTAGTATGAAGACTGTAGAGCTCTCTTCCTCACTACCGTCGGTGGTATTCATAGAGACCACCTGACGTCACAGTACTTTTTACTTTTATGTCTGGTCACAGCATGGCAACCCATAAGACTGATACGCAAGATACGCAGTCACGGATACCAACTGATCCATTGGTAGTGGTAGTGATTAGGGTTTCACGATTAACCTAATCGAAATCGCAATGTCACTCAGGGCTAGATTTATCAAGCCGTTTGCGCCTGTTTCCAGGCGCTAATTGGTCGCAAAGACGGACGTAACCGATGCAGGCTATTTACAAACAGGGTCCACTTGGGTAAAATGGCAGATTGCCTGCCACGTGAGCGAGAAGAGACAAGTTGCGCTTTCAATGTGCGTTCCTGGGAGGGTCATGGGGGAAGTGGGAGTTCCACCCTAAAAGGTGGGAGGATACGCTTAAAGTACACCTGATTATATATTCCGTGGTATTTACAAAGACTGCCAGTAAGAGTGTGCCTCTATTCTGCGGGGGAAATTCTCCGCCTCTTAAAAGCAGGTCTAACCAGCCACCATCGTGTTTCCTCGTAGGCATATATGCCGCTGGTGAAGTGGAAGCAGTAATCCGAGCAAGACGAAGACATCGGCCAGGCTGACAATATTTTTAACACAAGGATCACACTTTGTCAGTGGAGTGAACACGAAATCATGAAGCGTTACAGATTAAGCAGCCGTGCAATATTCAGTCCCTCCAGAAAAACGCGATTATGCGATCGCAGAATTCAATGCATAATCAGCCAAAGTCCGCATATTTATGCGGGAGCCGCATTTTTTCAAATACGCCGCACTTTCGCCGCATAAATTGCTGATTTCCGCGCAAAATATGCGGGGCTTGCATGATTTCATAATCCCCGCATTTTCGTTGCAAAAAAGTCACATATATCTCAGCAGAAAGATGAAAAATGTTGTTTACTTCACACAAGAGCAGCCATTTTCCCCTGTTGCCATGGGAACGTTATGAAGTGACTTTTCACCTACTGAGAACATGGTGTTGGGGAATCACTTTTTTTCCCACAATTTTTGCAAGTTCCCGCAATTTTTGCAAGTTCCCGCATTTTCATCGCATTAAATTGCATGAATATTCCGCATATTCCATCGCATTTTTTAAGAAAACGTGCCGCATAATCAAGGATTTTTGCCCGCAACAATCACAAAAAAACTCTGCGTTTTTCTGGAGGGACTGAATATTAGAGTTACTGGAAGAAATCAAAGATGACGTTGAATCTCCGACTCAGCGTTCACGTTTCATCCAGCAGTTGTTAAACTCCTCGCTACGTTACAAATATTATCATCAGGATCATTTCAAACAGTCATAGCATCAGCAGTGGGAATATCACAGTCTGCAGTACCGCTTTGCTACAGCGTAATTTACGGTCTAGTGGGCGGAGAAAGACGCTGATTGCCTGATCGGTGTCCGGCTTGATAAATACTACGCAAAACGTGGAAGCATAGCGTGCGTTATTACCAAACTCTCATAAACGGACGCAGCGTAAACTGTGCTAGTGTTAGTAAATGAGGCCCTGTGTGCAAAAATTGTGCGATTTGAGTAAACAAAGAGGTGTGCTGTGTGCATGACATTCAGTGAACGTCTCCACGTTGTCACACAGGCTCTACAAGCCGACTTTCCAAAATAAGATTTGCACATTTTCCACTTTGTCAGACTCGCCACCGGTAAGTGGAAATCTATTTAGGACAAGCATCTCTATAGCTAACGTTAGCACGCTACAGGCCAACAAACAAGCTGTCGCCGAGAGCGGGGGGGGGAGGGGCAGCGGTCGGAGGCTTTTATATACCGTCTATGGTCGGAGGCCGTGGCCGTCTGCTCGCTGACCTGTCACGGCACGTAAACATATCCCAGAATGATTGACAACTAGGAGGACAAATAGTCTTGATGATCCACCCGGAAAGAGAAAATCCTCCACTATACCTTTAAATAACTGATTAGTTACGGTGTTTTATTAAATTTTATAGCATTTGAGGAAAAGAAATTGATAAAAAAAAAAAAACACTGAAAAAAGTGACAGATATGTACGGGGGGGGGGGCACGACAACAAAAATCGACAAAGACACTTGAAAAAGTGACAAAGAACTTTGGGAAAAGTGAGAAAACGTCAAAAAGTGACAAAAGATGTCGGAGAAAGCTTCAAAAACTTGGTCAACACAACAACAAAAATGTCCAAATAAAAATCGACAAAGAACTTCGGGAAAGTGACAAAAGTATCTGGAGGTTTTAACTTTTTGACTCAGACAAACTAAAAGTTGCTAAAGTCTACGGGACGACAACACAAGGGTTAACTCACAGTATCAACTTCAAAGAATAGATGATCATTAATTAAACATGTTCTCCAACTTAATTTCGTGAGTTGAAACAACACTATTCTTAACGTTGGGTTTACTCACATTTTTAAGTAGAACCACCTTGATGATTTTTACAGTGAGGGCAACAGCTCTGCAGCCCCTGTGTATTCTGGGTAGGGATGTGTAAATGTCACGGCACGTACGACGGCCTCATGTAAACATATCCCAGAATGATTGACAACTAGGAGGACCAATAGTCTTGATGATCCACCCGGAAAAAGAAAATCCTCCACTAGACCTTTAAGAAGCTTGATCTCTGTTAACTCACTATACATCCTCTCTGCTGTTGCTTTACCACTCAGGCACTGACGTCACTCACTCGCCTGCCGTTCTCACTCTCACTAATGCCTGATTTATGGTTGTGTCGAATACTACTACGTTGAATCAGCCCTCTGAATGACGTTTACCCATTGGATGTATTAAGCGCACCCCCTCGTGACTGCTGCCAACTGCATCGTGTTATTTGTGTTTACTAGCGTGACGTTCAGCGACGTTTCTGTTGCCTCTAACGCGGTTTTCGTAGCATCACAGAGCAGCGCAGACATTTAAGTGGCACCGAAATAAGGCACCAAAATCTGCGTTGCTATTCCGTCCGGTAGCTAGATGCCGGGCACCGGTGCCATATTAGCATCGGATTTTACCATGCGCCGTTAACCCTTGTGTTGTCTTCCCGTCAAAATTGAAAATCAAAACTTTTGTTGATGCTTTTTTATCAATGTTTTTTTTTTTTTTTTAAATCTTATGTTTTTGTTTCTTTTTTTCAATACTTTTGATGCTTATTTTTCAATGTTTGTTACTTTTTTTTGACATGTTCAACACTACATAACACTTATTTTTTGGAATTTATGGTCAATAAACCTCATTTCAAGGAAATTTTACCTATATTTTTTTTAGGTTAGAAAAGCAGAAATTAGGAATAATTTAGACAAAAATGAAAGGAATGTATGTTTATGGATAACCACAGACTGGAATATGTCAACTTTTACTCAGAATACTATTTTGAAACCGCAATAAAATTGAATAAAACACCCCCAAATTAATGAAAGTAGAGATTTGTTCTTGCCAAAGAGCGTTGTGTGGACTCGTCCATGTTATTTTGGGTAATTCAAATTGGGTAGTTAAAACGAAAAGTTACATAGGAATTTGGAAAACGGGTCAAATTTGACCCGAAGACAACATGAGGGTTAAAGAGATCAGAAAATTGCATTTCCTGTATGTTTTGACGGCAAACTCGCATGTGTGGAAAGCGGTTGCACAGCAGCTGAACTGTTGTGTTGTGCACAAACGTAGTGTTTAAACTTTACGTAGACAACCAAAATAAAATATTGATTTCTTTTGAAATAACATTTTCCAGTTTTGTAAGTTTTGTTTGTTTTTATATTGCAAAACCACATTGAACAGGTGGTTGCCAAAGTGGGCAACCAGAGGCCACAATATGATTGCCAATTGACTCAATCTGGTTGCCAAGGGCAACCGTTACTGTCGAGCTCTGTATTTCTTCTAATGCTCTTTCAACTTTGTACATTCAAATTCAAAAATACTTTTCCTTGATAATCAAGTAAACTCAAGATACGATTATTTGCAATCGCAGTATGACTTTTTCTCCAAATCGTGCAGCCCTAGTAGTAGTAGTAGTAGTAGTAGTAGTAGTAGTAGTAGTCGTCAGAAAAGCCATAGAGCAACAGGTTTTGTGGACTTACTCATTCTTGATGCCTTGTACGATACTTGCAAGCCTGTCCTGTTCCACAGCAGCCAAGCTGTCAGACAGGAAGGAGACCAGCAGCACAGCCATCCAGCACAGGCCAGCCATCTGCACACAGGTCAGGTTTAATAACACATAATAAACAATGGCAATACGAAATGTAGATTCTAAACTTATAATGTAGATTCTAGAGCTTGTAGAGCTTCAGTGGGGAAGAGGAGTCGGCTGCAGCGGCCAACCGTGTAGCCTGTAGCCCATTTAACACAAAGTCAGATATCATTTCAAAGGTTATTACAGAGCTACAATCTCCTGAGATAAGGTAACCATATTGTAGTGTTGACTATTGGTGCTTTCACAAAATATTTACACAATGAGATTTTTGATAAATAAATAAATCATCAGTAATGTGGATATGATGACTAATAGAACAGTTACAACAGTCTGGTAAGTTCATCAATTTACTGTAATACAGCCTTTAAAACCAGGAGAAGACACTTATGTCATATTACGATATCCAAAATCTAAGACGATATCTAGTCTCATATCACGATATTGATATAATATCGATATATATATTGCCCAGCTCTAATCGTTAACGACTTTTTGCGTTTACAGTTTCTTTTAGGTTTTGGACTGTCGGCTAAACAAATAATTTAAAGATGTAACGTATGCTTTAGGAAATATTGATTGGTATTTTACAGAGTAAAAATTATTAATCATGACAATCGGCAGCAGATTATTAGATCATTACTGAAAATAATGTATTAGTTGCAGTTAATCCTGCCCTGAAGATTGACATTGTACACCTTCTTATTTCATGTACCTGCTCTGGTGGAGGAAGACGTCTGACAGATGCTCTGAAGATTTCTTCTCCGTGTTTGAAGGGAAGGTGCTGCTGCAGTGAACAGTCGGAGGAAAGGCACATTTACTTTATAGGGGAAATGGCCAAACCCCTAACCCTTATTTGAACACGTCTTTCAAAAGGTAGGAAGAGGAAGAATAAAAAGTAGGGCTAAGGTGTTCTCTCAGTGTGATTTGGAGAAGTTCAAAAGAGGATGAAATAATTCATGAGTTCGTTTAAGAAACAGAGAGAGAGAGACTGGAGTGACAAATTAAATTATTAGTTGCCTGGAAAAGGCAGCCGCTGGCATACATTGTCCTTTTATTTTTAGTTTTATAAAAACAAAAACAAATGTTCACAGATATGTGGGATAAAACTACAGACATTCCTTCTCTTATGTCGCAACTTCTCCTTTTGCTATTTAGTAGTCTGTCGCTGCCAGACGTGCAGTATCTCCTCAGCGGTTTTAGGTTTTTCTATACTTGGGTCATACAGGGTTGAAGCTGTGGGCAGCGTGCGCGTCAACAGGAGAAATCTGGGCGGGTAAAGTGAGCAGGGGCGAAGAGCTAAATTATGGGATCTGTAGAAAGGCATTCTCCCCACATCCACAGCTACTGCTCTAGCATCTTTTTGTGCCCTCCTCACATGGTACTCAGGGGTGGTGATGGTGCAGTGGATAGGACACATACCTTTGATGTGGGAGACCGGGGTTAGATTCCCACTGTGATACATCAACCAATGTGTCCCTGAGAGAGACAGTTAACCCCAATAGTTGCTCCAGAGGAGTGCGACCTCTGACATTTATAGCAATTGTAAGTCGCTTTGGATAAAAGCGTCAGCTAGATGACATGTAATGTAATGTAATGTAATGTACTCAGTTCTCGTTCCACCCCCCTGGTCTGACAAACTTGTTTCTCCTTCATGACCACCGCTGCCCTTGGCCCTTAACCCCGGCCACAGTAGCCAGCAGATTGGACGGAAGTGAATGTGTGTTAGTGTGTGAATGCAATCAGGCTTCAGTGAAAGTTCCCTGAATAAAAAAAAGGGTAAAAAAAAGAAGCTTTCCTATAAATTCATCACAATAAATAGTATTTTTATCGCACACGCACGCACACACACACACACACACACACACACACACACACACACACACACACACACTAGCCTGTATGCAGACAAAAATGACGTACGTGTTTATTTACATATATGGTGCTGAGAGTTTTGCTTTTGTTCCGAATCAGAGGAACAAAAAAGTTTAGTTTGATGCAGAGCTTCAAATGAAGATTTCTTTCAATTAATCACTTCATTTTTTGGTCTATAAAGTGTTTATGAAATATATTATAAAATGTATTAAAATGCACTATAATGCCCTTTGCACAGTATATTTTTTAAAGGGTGGGGGCAGAGGGTTAATAAGGGGGATCTGAAGAGGGTGGGGGTGAAAGTGGGGCTGGGGTACAAAGTCTCAGGGGTCAGATGAGAGTCAGTGAAAAGGGACGTTTACATCAGGCCTCTCTTAACAGATGGAGAGGAGAGATGAAAAGAGGAAGACTGTGGTTTTGAGGTGAATAGTCATCCACAAAGCAGAAGTCTTCATCACGTCTTCATCATTTGATGGCTAAACTATCAGCGAGCTAACGCAACTCTCAGCGTGGGATCGCTGCTACAGCTGCTTCCCACTGGTAAGTTTGTCAAAGACACATCCTCTTTGACGTGAAGGCCACGTCTGGTTTACAAGTCAAAGAATAAAGTATTGTCTCGTGCGTACGATCCTCTCTGGAGGCTGATAGCAGATAACAGCGCACGCGCTGACGTCACACGCCATAAACTGCGTTTTCCCTGTCGACATGGCAACACACAAACGGCGTTTCTGAAAGCGTTGCAGCCAGCGTCTCTCGGCCTTTCAGGGGCCTTGGTGCATCGAGCGGTCCTTGTTGCTGCGTCTGCTGCCTAGTGACGGTGGTGTTCTGGGTTTTATTTGTTATGTTGTGTGTGTGCTGTTTTTGATTATTTATTTGGACCTTGAGTCTGTGAATAAAGTTATATATATATATATATATATATATTAAAGAGGTGGAAGCAGGAAGCAGCTCTGGGGGTCACTGGCCTCATCCCATCCTGCTAACAACCTCTAAATTATATATTAAATATGATGACTTTATTTAAGCTTTTCTTAATATATCCGATACAGTTTTGTTACCCTGAATTGAAGGACTGTTGGGGCCTTTTTATAAAAGTGGCTACATTCAGCTCTGTTTATCAGAAGTTAGGGCTTCCCTCTGAAAGGTGAATGTAGGAGCCACATATTGGCTGTTGTTTATGGTCTTATTTATGTTGTTTGTCGATTATTGTGTTGTGCTTTGATGTTGTGGGTGGTGGGCGTTTTATTGCGGTTTGAGCATAAGTGAAAGTCTATTTGTTTGCCTCACCTGTGCACCTGGGTTTTTGGGCATTGACAGAGAGGGGGTGAGCGAACACCTTTGTTGACCGCATCACGCTGCATGAACGCAAGTATTCTACTCACCAGGTAACAATTACATTTGGTAGCTGCAGTGCTAAGTGTATTTTACGTGTGGAAGAAGAAGAATAAAAATCATTGCAATACAATCTTGAGCGCGTCACAGTGTGTATTCTCTCAGTGTTTAGCCCCTCGCGGCAGCACCTTTTGGACTGCTTACAGCCGCAACAGTGACTAATAAAAGATAAGCTGGTGAATCCTCAGCTGTGAGATTCTGAAAGGTGAGCAGCAGTTTTTGTTTTTGGCTGCTGGTGAAGTCATTCCACGACGCCAAGTCGTCCCGCCCGCGAGTGAGTCTGAGTGAGACGGAGGCCGCTGCTGGCCGTGCTCCTTCCTCCGAGATGAACTGATCTTTAATTCTTCATTCTGACTTGCGTAATGCAGATTTCAGCATAAAGGCAACAGGAACAACAGTCACCCTTACAGCACAGGTTTTGAATGGGAGAGCGTTTCTTTTAGAGTGACTTAGACCTGATAATGTTAGAGATAAATATTAAAAAAACAATTAAAGGGGAACTTTGAGAATGACTCATTCGTGTTCCTGTCACGTCTACAGGAGGAGAGTGTTTACTTGAAGTATAGTCTCTCATTGTCAGCTCTATCTCCACAGCGCTGTGGAGGAAGGTCTGGCTACACCACAGATGCATTCTGGGATAGGAGAAAAATACCTCTGGCTTGTTTGCATTTCTTTAAACCAACTCAAATCCGGCCCCTCGCAGATTGTGATGCAGCCTGCATTTCAATTCAGGTTCACAATACATTTTTAAGTTTTTTTTGTTGTTTTTCTTTCCAAGGTTTTGTCACTTTTTCCGATGTTATCGATACCTTTTTCCGTGTTTTTTGTGCTTTTTCTAAATGTTTTTTGCCACTTTTTCTGATGTTTTTGGCACCGTTTCCCATGTTTTGTCACTTTTTCTGAGGTTTTGTTGCTTTTTTAGACAATTTTGTTTCTTTTGCCAGCCTTTTTTGGTGCATTTTTCAACGTTTTGGTCACTGTTTTCTATGATGGCTAAGGAACTTTTTTGGGGGCTTTATTAGGCACAAACTGTAAGAGATAAAGCTAAATGAAACATATACAATAATACAGTCAAAATCTTTGACTTGTTTTCTTAAATAAAAGCATGTCAATAAACTATACATGTCTGGCTGGGCTCGGTCACATCAGCGTGATAAGGCATTTGTTGTAAAATGGTGCTGCGGCTCCTTTAAGAGAGGTGTGTGTGTGTGTGTGTGTGTGTGTGTGTGTGTGTGTGTGTGTGTGTGTGTGTGTGTGTGTGTGTGTGTGTGTGTGTGTGTGTGTGTGTGTGTGTGTGTGTGTGTGTGTGTGTGTGAGTGTGTGTGTGTGTGTATATATGTATGTAACCTCGGACATCGTACCTGGACACATTGGCATCGTAGCTCTTTTATCTCTTCACTGTTTCGTTTGAACAAACATTCTTACATATTCAGGGTTTTGTTTATTTACTAAAACGAAAAAGGCTTTCTGAGCCAGACTGAGTATGTGTTCACTAACAAGTCTAAAACAAGGTACCCGCTTAGGCTCTCAGCTAAAACTGCAGTAAGAAGCAGTGTTTTGATATGCACCAGACCAAAATGAATGCTGTGTGGTTAACAGTTTTGCCAGCAGCGTGTTAGCATTTGAACAAAATGCTCTAAGTCCACAGTGTGTGCAGACTTGTAGTTACAGTTTTGCCTGAAGCCTCTTGGAGGAGCAACACTGAGGGATGTTGTTAGACCAGCTTCTTACACTTACAGAAAACAGTAAACCAATGCTGGATTTAAGAAATATTTCTATAATCTAGATGTGTTATTCTCAGTATAAAAGTTTATAATACAACCCCAAATCAGAAAAAGTTGGGACAGTATGGAAAACACAAATAAAAAAAGAAAGTAGTGATTTCTAAATGTACTTTGACTTGTATTTCATTGCAGACAATACAACAGCACATCATTTAATGTGTTCCTCATGATTTTTATTGTTTGTTTTTTTTTCAAAAAAACAAAGATCCTATTTTGGTTCTTGCAACACATTTCAAAAAAAGTTGGAACAGTAAAGCATTTACCACTTTGTAATGTTGCCATTCCTTTTCACAACACTTAAAAGACGTTTAGGGACTGAAGACACCAAGTGATGAAGTGTTTCAGGTGTAATTTTGTCCCATTCTTGCTGCAAACAAGTCTTAAGGTGGGCAACAGTACGGGGTCTTTGTTGTCACATTTTATGCTTCAAAATGCGCCACACATTCTCTATTGGAGACAGGTCGGGACTGCAGGCAGTCCAGTCAAGTACCCGTATCCTCTTCCTCCGCAGCCAGGACTTTGTAATGTGTGCAGAATGTGGTTTTGCATTATCTTGTTGAAACATGCATGGACGTCCCTAGAAAAGATGTCTTATTGAAGGCAGCATATTATTGTGCTCCAAAATCTCTACGTACTTTTCGGCATTAATGGTGCCATCACAGAAGTGCAAGTTACCTTTGCCAAGGGCACTGACACAACCCCATACCATGACAGACCCTGGCTTTTGGACTTGTTGCTGGTAACAGTCTGGATGATCCTTTTCTTCTTTGGTCCGGAGCACACGGCGTCCATTTCTCCCAAAAAATACCTGAAATACTGATTCATCTGACCATAGTACACGTTTCCACTGTGTGATGGTCCATCCCAGATGCCTCCGAGCCCAGAGAAGTCGACGGCGCTTCTGGACACTGTTAACATAGGGCTTCCTTTTGGCACAGTACAGTTTTAACTGGCATTTGTGGATGTAACTACGTATTGTGGTACTTGACAAAGGTTTGCCAAAGTAGTCCTGAGCCCATGTGGTGATATCGCTTATAGATGAATGACGATTCTTGATGCAGTGCCGCCTGAGGGCTCGGAGATCACGGTTGTTCAGCTTAGGCTTGCGCCCTTGTCCTTTACGCACTGAAATTCCTCCTCATTCCTTGAATCTTTTAATTATGTTATGCACTGTTGAAGGTGAAATAAGCAAATGTCTTCCTATCTTTCTTTGAGGAACATTGTTTTTAAACATTTCAATAATTTTCTCACGTATTTGTTGGCAAACTGGCGATCCTCGGCCCATCTTTGCTCCTAAAGGACTAGACCTTTCTTGGATGCTGCTTTTGTACCAAATCATAATTATAATCACCTGTTGACATCACCTGTTTCAAATCACATCATGATTTAACCAATTTACCTGATTACTAGCCCTAAATTGCTCCTGTCCCAACCTTTTTTGGAATGTGTTGCAGGTCTGAATGACAGGAAAGGATGTATATTTACAAATGAAATTAAGTTGACCAGACAAAACATGAAATATTTTGTGTTCACGTTGTCTGCAATGAAATACAAGTCAAAGTACATTTAGAAATCACTACTTTCTTTTTTTATTTGTGTTTTTCATACTGTCCCAACTTTTTCTGATTTGGGGTTGTGTGTGTGAGTTGTGTGTAGTCGTGAGACGTGGTTACGATTCCAGGGAAGACACATTTGAACTCCCTGTACAATGTTTAGACCCGGACACACAAATAGTTAGCTTAAACTTTGATAACATTATAGTTCAGTGTTTACCTGCCCAGGGACAGCAGATGTAAACTAGCTATTAGCTAACTCCAATTGGTGCAATTACTTTTAATTGTCCCTGTAAAAATAAACAATAAAATCAAATGAAAATGAATGTGAAGTGTATGTTAGAAACTGTTTTTTAGTACCAGGCGGGGAGGTGGAACGGCAGGGGGTGGCTCTTGGGTCAGTGTGTGTGTGTGTGTGTGTGTGTGTGTGTGTGTGTGTGTGTGTGTGTGTGTGTGTGTGTGTGTGTGTGTGTGTGTGTGTGTGTGTGTGTGTGTGTGTGTGTGTGTGTGTGTGTGTGTGTGAATGAGAACTGAAGAAATCTGCCCAGAGACAGAGGATGACGCCATCAAGGAAGAAGATAAAAAGATTAGGGATGTAGTCAGAGGGGGTTCACCATTTTGGGAGAGACTGAGTGGACCTGAACCCTGTATACGTTTGTCTGCTGTCAGGGAAACTTAGGATCTTTTTTGTGTACCCTCATACGTGTGTTGTAACTTAATTGCTGGACTTCAGTAAACTTGCTTAACTGAACTCTTCGTCTCAGATTGATCCTTGTGTTCTGGTAAACTAAAGTCCGATGAAAGGAGGAGTCAGATTTGACAGGCCTTGGGGCCTTAATTTAGACTTAATTCCTCTACAGTTACATGGGCGCTAAGTGTTAGGTTTTAGTTCGTGATCTCCCTGAAGGGGAAACGGCCTCTAACATGGACGTTCAGCTTGAGCTTCAGCTAAAATTGCAATAAGAAGCAGTGTTTGATATGCACCAGATGGCATTAAAGCATCGTGGCAAAAATACCCTCAACAATTCCTGTACTGAGATACTAAAGCACATGTGAGATTATGGCTGATATGGCCTAATTATAATCAATTTGTATAAGAATATCTTTCCAATAGACATTCATATATATATATATATATATATCAGTCCCTCCAGAAAAACGCGGAGTTTTTTTGTGATTGTTGCGGGCAAAAATCCTTGATTATGCGGCACGTTTTTATTAAAAAATGCGATGGAATATGTGGGATTTTTATGCCATTTTATGCGATGAAAATGCAGGAACTTGCAAAAATTGCAGGAACTTGCGGGAACTTGCAAAAACTGCGGTTTGATGAAAAAGAGAAAAGAAGTGATTCCCCCAACACAGTGTTCTCAGCAGGTGAAATTACGTCACTTCATAACGTTCCCATGGCAACAGGGGAAAATGGCTGCTCTTGTGTGAAGTAAACGCAACATTTTTCATCTTTCTGCTGAGATATATGTGACTTTTTTGCAACGAAAATGCGGGGATTATGAAATCATGCAAGACCCGCATATTTTGCGCAGAAATCGGCAATTTATGCGACGAAAGTGCGGCGTATTTGAAAAAATGCGGCCCCCCCGCATTAATATGCGGACTTTGGCTGATTATGCATTGAATTCTGTGATCGCATAATCGCGTTTTTCTGGAGGGACTGATATATATATATGGACTAAATTTAAATTTAGGGTCTCAGGGTTTAAGAACCCCGGCCTTGATATTCCTGAGGCGGCCGCTCAATAATAATGTATAATAATTTTCCATTATGCAGTATTTAACACTTATTATTCAGAGCATAACATTTAACATTAATTTGATGAATGTCTATTGGAAAGATATTCTTATACAGATTGATTATAATTAGGCCATATCAGCCATAATCTCACATGTGCTTTAGTATCTCAGTACAGGAATTGTTGAGGGTATTTTTGCCACGATGCTTTAATCCCATCTGGTGGTGCAAAGGTGAACCGTTAATGTGAGTTTAAATTAACCCTCATTCATGCATTGATGACTAGTCACTTGTTGACTACATCAGACGTTGATACACTACTAGGCTACTACTACTACTGCGTGAAAAGCTTAAATAACTGTTAAATGCCACTGTGTTCCTGTATTTGCAAGAAGAAAATGATGTCACTAATTGTTATTTGTCTTTAATGTAGATGAAGATCTTCCACTGGACAGCTGGCCTTGTTTTCAGCCTTTTGATGGGAGACATTGGTGTTTGCTGAGAGTCATGGGGTGCAACTGACTGGTCTCCACCTTACTTGAAGCAGTGACTGATCAGCCAAACTGTGAGTGTCTGATATTCATTTACGTAACTTTACGTTGTATGCTCTGTTGACATTCACTGTCAGTCCAAAACACTGATACCCCTCTCATACCTTCTCATTAAAGATGCACGTCTAGAAGGAACGTTTGGCCCTAGTCATATGAGACTGCAGTCACATGTCAATCACTTGTCAAAAGTCTTGTAGTCAAAACAAGACTTCTAGTTCCATAGATGTATAGCAACATCAGAGAATTACTCAGTATATTAAATGTGTCAGGAAGTCAGTTAGCTGTGTTGTTTTAGACATGACCAGTTAACTAACTACAGGGCTCTACGCTATACATTTATTTATTCATAGTAATGTAATGCAGGACGTCCCAAATGATTGACACACAGACAGACCAGAATAGATGCTGAGCCAAGCTTTAATCAGAAAGAACAGAACATCACAGAATGCGGTTTTACAGAAGTACAGAGTATTATCACTAAAGGTTAGCTTTATTCACATTAACCTTACTTTTTTTTACTGCCAGATTAATTCTTTTGAAAGCTTAAAAATCGATCGTTTTAGTATCAGTGCCAAAACGTGCCGTCATGTATGATAGGAGATATTTACAGGTGTTGATGTCCTTCAGGTAGTGATTGTAGACTGTAGCCTAATCTTTGTAGGAATCCTGTAACATAGATGATATCTTCTACAAACAATTTGAAATAATATCTAATTTCGAATATTTTCACTGATACTGCAATTGCAATACGTTTCACTATGTAAGAAAAATTATCACTTTTGCATCTTTTATTCTCATTTTGATTTAAAAATATATTATGTCTGCTGTGTTTAGACTGTGCTACATTCAGGAAATGTTCTTTTTAAGAGCAGATACAATAAAAAAGGAACTTCATATACAGTATATCTGACTGCTTGAACTTGTTAATGAAAACCATGCGCAGTAATATATAATATTGATAGGTGAGGCATTGCGATGCATCACGATGCATCGCGATATCGAAGTGAATCGTTGACAGGATAATCGTAATCAAATCGTGAGACCAGTGAAGATTCACAGCCCTGGTATTAACACATTTCAGAAGCAAGTCATTTAAGGTGAGTCACTATGAGTTCCTGGGTGGTTTCAGCGCAATTTCATTTTTGTCTCAAATCATCTCTCCTTGATCCGCTAGCTGCCTGCCCCCTGAACGCACCGTGAGGGAGACAACACAGGGGTCGTACACGTCAATCAAACACTAGAGGCGCAGGATAGGCACCAAAATACAACAAACCACGGCCCAGCCAATCACAGACAAGATGGTTGGGGGAGGGGGAGGGGGTGGGGGTTAGTGACAGTTAGCCAGTTAGTCATGAGTTACAGAAACGTGTTTAGTTTTGAATTTACTTGGAACGTCAACAGAAGTGACCGTGCAGGAACTCATAGTGCACCTTTAACTCTAGAGGAAGGAGAAGAAACAAGAACATTTTTAGTAAGCATAAGGCACTTTTTTTCCTCAGTGAGCTTCATTGGGTTGCTGCTCAGATTCTCAGGTCAGCAGGTTATTTTAGCTGTATCACTGCAGTCCAATCAGCCCCAGGGCAACAAGACCCAATACCTGATTCTCTTACTCGTCGCTCTCGCTATCTTCTTCTGCGCTACGTCTGCCTCGTCTTTTACCCTTGCGCCCTTTTCTACGTTTGCCGCCTCTCTTGCGCTTACCCTTGCCCCCTTTTCTACGTTTGCCGCCTCTCTTACGCTTACCCTTGCCCCCTTTTCTACGTTTGCCGCCTCTCTTACGCTTACCCTTGCCCCCTTTTTTACGTTTGCTGCCTCCCTTACGCTTAACCTTGCCACCTTTGCCTGTGGGTATTTGTATGCCTGTGTCTTCACTCATTTCTCCGCCTGTGTCTGTGCCCGTTGAAGGGACCGTATCCTCTCCACCGCCTGCCCCCTGCCCCTCGGGCACTTGACCCTCTGGTTCATCCCTAGGGACTTGCTGGAGACCATTTGTGTCTTGGTCCTGTCCAGCCGGACCGATGGTGTCACCGAGGCTGCCAAAGGAAAACATTTAATGAGTATCGTGGTTTCAAGTGGCATATGCACAACAATTACAACGAAGCATTCGTTAGCTCCCTCCAAAAAACAAGTGGATGGATTAGTTCAATTCAACTGTATTTATAGTATCAAATCCTAACAAGAGTTATCTCAAGACACTTTACAGATAGAGTAGGTCTAGACCACACTCTATAGTTTAGAAACACCCAACTATTAAATGAATCATTTGATAATTGATTATTTGAGCCTCTTATAAAAACATGACACACATACAGAATATACAAGAAATAATAAAAAAATAGGACAGAATACAAGAAATAAGGTAATAAAAATACAAACGAAAGCATGTACAAACGTATATGCAAGTGGCGAATAACAATGTACAACCTACCGGTACTTAATTAGTATTTATAAAGATATAAGTAAAACTTCTCTGATGTCAAGCTTGTTAAATGTGAATATTGTTCTAGTTGCTTCTGACCTCTGTGACAGTAAACTGAATATCTTTGAGTTGTGGACAAAACAAGACCAATGCTGCCAATTTAGATTTAACGACTTTTCAGACCCACTTAGCGAATTTCTTTCACAAAAGCGACTAGCGACAAATCTGTATTGTCCAGCGGGAACGCAAGGTATTTCTCTCCTCAAAACAGTCTCCTCTCTCTTCTGTTCTGTGACTGAGGAGCAGAGGAGCAGCCCCGCCCCTCTCTGCTCTCCCTTCATGTGCTGCAGCACTGAGCAGGCAGGTAGAAAGGGAGGGCAATTTTATTTGTATAGCACTTTTTCAGCAGCAATGCAATTCAAAGTGCTTCACATATTACAGTAGAAAACAGTTAAGAGTTACTACAAATTAAAAACAAATTCAAAGCATTTAATACAGAAAGGGAGGGGGGGGGCAGGGTGAGGGCGCCGGTGTAGGTAGGAGAGACAGCGGGGCGCGGCGGGAGAAAGACGCCGCTGAGCTGGCCCTGACCCTGGGCCAAGCCAGCCTTCTTTGAGAAGTCTTTATCGATCTTTCTCCCTCCCTTTGTAGAATTTATTTTGTTTACTTCAAAGATATGCTACCTAACTAATAATTATAAGGTCAAATAAATTCCTCTATTGAATTTGTGATTATTTGGCTAAAGATTTCTATTTCTTTCTATCTACCTTGCTGACACAACCACTGAGCTTTATGCAAATGAGCGTATGACGTCATCTACCTACTTTTAGCGACTTTTGGAGCTGGTGCTATTTCATTGGAAAAGAGTTGGCAACTCTTCATTTTTCAATTTTTCATTTGAGGACGTCATTTTGGGCGTTTTTTGGGGGGGGAAACACTGATCCACATTTTTCACCATATTCTGGCATTTTAGAGACCAAACAACTAATTTATCATCCAGAAAATAATCTACAGATTAATTGACAATTAAAATAGTTGTCAGTGGCAGCTCAAAATCAAATAAGTAATCATTAAATAATCATTAAATAATATCCATAAAAGAAAATCATGCATGGGAGAAAAAAAGGTAGAAAGTTTGAATTATGTGAGTATGAATAAAACAAGTAATTTATATTATAATGGATTGATGAAACAAAAGAAACAGATGTAATGTAGTCCCTAACATGTTTAGTTTTAAAGGCCCTATGGACCCCCCAGCCTGAGAGAAAGGAGCTTTTGTAGACGTTTGTAGAGTCCAGCTGAATAATCTGACTAAATCAAGTTCAGCAGAAAACAACATACAAATAAATGGATATTAAAATGAACGTTGTGTATAATCAATGGCAGTGTTTTCCCTAAGTTTGTGGAAGATTTAAGCGGGGTTCAGACCAAAGATTCACGACGGGACTAAAGCGTTTTAGAACGTCGCAGCGGTCCTCCGGCTGAGGGTTTCGCTGCGAGTCAGCTGGTCGAGTCTCCAGACGCTGGCGTGGTATACAATGAACTTACGTATCCTGTTATAGGTTAATTCAATTATATGCAGTCAGGATGAATCCTAAAGTTGGTGAGTCATTCTGAGAATGCACTAGGACAGGTACAGGTGTTAATAAGTTACCCGACCCCCCTCAGTGGGCCGATGTTTGGAAGAGACGAGCTGGTGGACGACCACTTATGCATTGTATAACCTTGTACACGTTGGAGGAAGACTTTGGCTGCCAACGGCATGTTTTGCTGAGTAATGGTTAAATAACATGTTTTGTACCCAGACAGAAACTCATCCAGGGTCGTACAGTAGAGACCCTTTAAAGAGCCCTAAGGGACCCACTATTGGCATGTGTGGCTCCAAGCAGACTGCAGAAAGCTTGTAATCTGATTGCTTTGACCTTTGATGAAATAAAACTTTACATACAATCAAAAGACCAGCGTCAGAGACTTCTCTTTCAGACATCCATCAACCAGCTCATCGCTACTCTGGACACCACACTGGCGTTAGAACGTAAGAGAAATCTGATATATTATCTCCCAAAGTACAAATAAGCACACCCGCCCGCTCCTTGGTGGGAAGGTTTATGACTGAATGCAACGCTTCATCCTGTCTGTTTCTGTGTCCGTAAAAATCTGTCGATGTGGCGCTTAGGGGAAAAGCGGAAATGAGAACGGGCCGCACAATCTGCACACTGCTGTCGGCCGGGGGTTACACACCCACGCGGGGCCCAAAGGCTCTTTGACCCCCGCCCAGAAACGTCCGGCACGCAGCAAAAGAAGAAGAAAAGAGAGAATCCAGGCAGATACAGACACCACCACACCCTTCTGCTGGGTCATCAGTGAGGATTGAGATTATAACTGTCACTGCACATTATACCCACAGAGTCACAGATAACTAGGGCTGCAACTATAACAACTATTTTCATAGTCGATCAATCTGTAGATTATATTCTGGATGAATGGATTAGCTGTTTGGTTTATAAAATGTCAGAAAACGTGGATCAGTGTTTCCCCAAAAAGCCCCAAACATGACGTCCTCAAATGTCTTGTTTAGACCATAACTCAAAGATATTTAGTTTACTGTCACAGAGGAGAGAGAAACAATATTCACATTTAACAAACCAGAGAGGTTTTACCAATTAAGGCAAAGAGCAACAGCTGTTGTGGACTTACCGTTCCTGAGCAGTCACGCTGCCATACAGGAAGACGGCCAGACCCAGAACCATCCAGCACAGGCGAGCCATCTGCACACAGATCAGGTTTAATAACAGATATACAGATAATAAACAATATGAAGAACTAAACCAACCAACTTAAAATGTAGCTTCTAAAGAAATAGCTTTACTCTGGCAGATGAGTCGGCTGCAGCTGTTGACCGTGTGTAGCCTATTCAACGCAATGTTGGATAATATTTCAAATATGTTTTACAAGGCAGAGTCTCCTGAGATGATCATTAAATAACTCACCTTTGCGTCTGTTGCCAGTAGGATCTTCTGCTGGAGGGGACAGAAATACACAAATATGCATTAATATTTGTATTTCTAGAAATGTTTGCAAATCTGTTAACAGGCTTTTTAGAAATCCTGCTAAATAACTAACAAACAGAACCTCTCCACAGTAGTTAGACTAAACAACATCACATGTACTCATGTCTTATTGTAGAGTATCTTTAGGTGTATGACTGTCAGCTAAAAAAAATAATTATTTAAAGATGTAACCTTTGCTTTAGGAAATGGTGATTTTTCATTATTTTCTGAAGCTTTACAGACTAAATTATTAATCATGAAAATCATCAGCACGTTAATCGTTAATGAACTAATTAGTTGCAGTTAGTCTTGCACCCGAGGAGGGAACATGTACACCTTCTTATTTCATGTACCTGCTCTGGTGGAGGAAGACGTCTGACAGATGCTCTGAAGATTTCTTCTCCGTGTTTGAAGGGAAGGTGCTGCTGCAGTGAACAGTCGGAGGAAAGGCACATTTACTTTATAGGGGACATGGCCAAACGTCTTAGCCCTCCTCATCCCCTTATTTGAACATGTCTTTCAAAAGGTAGAAAGAGGAAGAATGAAGTGCCAAAACGCCTCAGCATGATTTGACAAATTATAAAGATTATGAAGTAATGCATCCTCCCCTACATGATAAACAGAGTGACTAGAGTGAGAAGAGCTTAACATTTAAAGTTAAAGTAGAATGCATGAAAAAAATTACTTTATTAATCCCTCACTGGGGGAAATGTAATTTTACACTATGTTGTTATTATTCAATCATCACACACACACACACACACACACACACATATAGACCTGAAATAACAAAAACTAAATGCAGGAAATAACACCTTTCTAGTAAAGCTTCTCCGCAGCGCTGGGGACCTGGGCGTCAGTCTGGTGTGAAATGTGCAGGTCATGTTTTGAAACACGCTGTCCTGTAGCTTACTAATGTAAATTAATAAAAATGTGATGATGTCCGACACGTTTTATGAAGAAAAAAGCTTTAAGTTTTCAAAAAGCGTTAGACAGGCAGTGTTACAGAGAAGTGTGCAGCCAGCGCAGCAGCAGAACGTGTGTGTGTGTGTGTGTCTCTCTGTGTGTGTGTGTGCGTCTGTGTGTGTGTCTGTCCGACTGTTTGTGTGTGTGTGTGTCTCTGTGTGTGTGTGTGTGTGTGTGTGTGTGTGTGTCTGTCTGTCTCTGTGTGTGTGTGTGTGTGTGTGTGTGTGTGTGTGTGTGTGTGTGTGTGTGTGTGTGTGTGTGTGTGTCTGTGTGTGTGTGTGTGTGTGTGTGTGTGTCTGACTGTTTGTGTGTGTGTGTGTGTGTGTGTCTGTGTGTGTGTGTGTGTCTGTGTCTGTCCGACTGTTTGTGTGTGTGTGTGTGTGTGTGTGTGTTTGTGTGTGTGTGTGTGTGTGTGTGTCTGTCTCGGTGTGTGTCTCTGTGTGTGTGTGTGTGTGTGTCTGTGTGTGTGTGTGTGTGTCTGTGTGTGTGTGTGTGTGTGTCTCTGTGTGTGTCTCTCTGTGTGTGTGTGTCTGTGTGTGTGTGTGTGTGTCTGTGTCTGTCCGACTGTTTGTGTGTGTGTGTGTGTGTGTGTGTGTGTGTGTGTTTGTGTGTGTGTGTGTGTGTGTGTGTGTGTGTGTGTCTGTCTCGGTGTGTGTCTCTGTGTGTGTGTGTGTGTGTGTGTGTGTGTGTGTGTGTGTGTGTGTGTGTGTGTGTGTGTGTCTGTGTGTGTGTGTGTGTCTGTCTCTGTGTGTGTGTGTGTGTGTGTGTGTGTGTGTGTGTGTGTGTGTGTGTGTGTGTGTGTGTGTGTGTGTGTGTCTCTCATGTCGCTCAAGAATTATGTGTTATGAACATTATTTTTTTTTTCCGAAAACCTTGAAGCAAATTGTCAATTCGGCAACGATTTTCGGATGACTGCCAATATTCGAAATCTAAACAGTTCATTTCTCGCGTAAAAACGTTGTCAGAAGTGACTTTAATGATGAATAAGACGGTGAAAAATCACTCAGTCATAGAGGGACACACCCCAAAACTAACTCCAGACATGCTGATAGGTAAGCTCACGGGCCATAGGCGATGGGGCCACGTGGGTCACTCCTAATGTGGATCAATCAGCAGCCATGTAACCTGCGACTAGAGTGATTGACAGAAAACCTGACAAGTTAGAAAACAATATGACCTCTTCAGCTCATCATTAACGTGAATATGGGAGGCCCCTGAACTTGGGAGGCCCCTGAACTTGGGAGGCCCCTGAACTTGGGAGGCCCCTGGGCTTCAGCCCAGGTAAGCCCGTGCATTAAAGCGGCCTTGCCTATGGTTGTTTTTTTGTTTTTTTTGCCACTTGGCAACAAACAGGCATCAGGTCACCAACTGGAATGGAGCGAGTATTATCTTGGTAATTTAGGAGCAATGATTTGCCAAACCTGCTTTTTTAACCTGATTTTATTTTGTAGTAACGAGTAACTAAGATGCTGAGGGGAAACGTAGTGGAGTGAAAGTATACATTTTATTTAGGAAATGTAGTGGAGTAAAAGTAAAAGTTTCCGGAAATATAAATAACAAAGTAAAGTACAGATACCTGAAAATTCTGCTTAAGTACAGTAGTGAAGTATTTGTACTTTGTTACATTACAACACCGCTTGCCACCTTTTCCACGTTTGCCGCCTGAGCACCATGCATGTCAGCGTGTCAACACATTCGTGCTTTAGTTCAGCCTCCAGACAGGATGATATGTACAAGATAATACTTTATTCTTTGACTCGTGTCCCTGAAGACGTTCAATAAGCTGTGAAACCAGACGTGGCCTTCATGTCTTTGTGCAGCGGCCAACAAACACAAACTCTTATCAGAGGGAACCAGCTGTAGCAGCGGTGCCACGCTGGGTTGCGTTGGCTCGACAGACGTGATGAAGACTTCTGCTTTGTGGATGACTATTCACCTCAAAACCATAGTCTTCCTCTTTTCATCTCGCCTCTCCATCTGTTAAGAGAGGCCTGATGTAAACGTCCCTTTTCACTGACTCTCATCTGACCGCTGAGACTTTGTACCCCAGCCCCACTTTCACCCCAGACCTCTTCAGATCCCCCTTATTAACCCTCTGCCCCCACCCTTTAAAAATATACTGTGCAAAGGGCATTATAGTGCAGTAATAATAGAATTACTGCCTGTATTCGCATTGCACGTTGCACAACTAAATTTGCGGTGCATCTCTTGAGAAGCTACATGATCATTTCATACATGCGTGCATGCTTACACGCCACATACCACATGAGGACCTGTCTATGGCTGCAACTAGCGAGTATTTTTATAATGGATTAGTTTATAACATGTCAGAAAATGGTAAAAAATATGGATCAGTGTTTCCCAAAAAGTCCTCAAATGTCTTGTTTTGTCCACAACTCAAAGATATTCAGTTTACTGTCACAGAGGAGAGAAGAAACTAGAACATATTCATTTTTTTATATAAAAAATGAATGAATCAATTAAATGGATTATCAAAGTAGTTGCTACATCAGTAAGACAAAACACGATCTGGTGTAGAAGCTGTAATAACAGGGTTTTTCCTGCATAGAGGAATTTTTGGCGCCCCCCCCCCCCCCCCAAAAAAAAGATTTTAGCCAGCCCCAAAGGACCACCAGTGCTAAAATAACAATCCCTCCAGAAAAACTTGATTACGCGATCGCAGAATTCAATGCATAATCAGCCAAAGTCTGCATATTTATGCGGGGGGCCGCATTTTTTCAAATATGCCGCACTTTCGCCGCATAAATTGCCGATTTCCACACAAAATATGCGGGGCTTGCATGATTTCATAATCCCCGCATTTTCATTGCAAAAAAGTCACATATATCTCAGCAGAAAGATGAAAAATGTTGCGTTTACTTCACACAAGAGCAGCCATTTTCCCCTGTTGCCATGGGAACGTTATGAAGTGATGTAATTTCTCCTAGTGAGAACACAGTGTTGGGGGGGAATCACTTTGTTTTCTCTTTTTCATCAAACCGCAGTTTTTGCAAGTTCCCGCAATTTCATCGCATAAAATCGAGTGAGTCTGAGTGAGACGGAGGCCGCTGCTGGCCGTGCTCCTTCCTCCGAGATGAACTGATCTTTAATTCTTCATTCTGACTTGCGTAATGCAGATTTCAGCATAAAGGCAACAGGAACAACAGTCACCCTTACAGCACAGGTTTTGAATGGGAGAGCGTTTCTTTTAGAGTGACTTAGACCTGATAATGTTAGAGATAAATATTAAAAAAACAATTAAAGGGGAACTTTGAGAATGACTCATTCGTGTTCCTGTTACAGCTCAAATTTCAGATGAACAGTGATGAGATGTACCAGAGGAAAGTACAACTCTCACCGTAGCATGTGACCATGTAATGTTCTCTACTGGTTGATGAAAGGATTACATCAAAAGCAAACAGGATTATTATTATGATTGTATCTATTACCAATTATATTTTGTTTATTTCTACTAAACTGTACTGCTGCTCTATGCTGTTTGGACATGATCCTGAGGACCCCCATGACAACGAGATGCTGCATCTCATGGGGTTTTATCCTCTAATAAATGTATATAAATAAATAAATTTATCAAGGCGGGAACAGGACAGGATATAGGGTCATAGAGACATAGCATGTAAGAGATGACATGACTTACAAAATCAGGAGTTGTTATGGTTTTGGGGTTTTTGTCTTATTTTGGTAGTCTGTTTTGTATTTAGTTCTGTTTCCTGTTTTATTTTGAATTCTGTTTCCTTCACGGTCTTGTCTAGTTTTACTTCCTGTCTTGTGTTTTCCCGCCTGTCTGATTGTTCTGCCCCGCCCTGATGTGTCTCACCTGTTGTATCACCTGTCCCTTGTTTGCTCGTTACCTCTTGTATTTAGTCTGTGTTCCCCTTGTTCTTTGTCAGATCATTGTTTCTGTTTGTGGATGTGCGTGTTAGTCTACCTGTGTGTGCGCTTCGGTATCTCTGTTCCCTTGATTCCCTTTTTGGACTTCTCCTTCGTTTTGGATTTATTTTGCCTGCTGCATTCTGGACACCTTGTTTGTATGAATTTTTATTTAATAAATCTTCAAGCACTACCTTCTCCTGTCCGCCTGCCTGTCTCTGCATTTGGGTCCACAATTCCCTGAAATCCCCTGACAGGAGTAGCTTACACGCACGACCACAACAAAAACACTGGTGAATGCGCACCATAATACGTGAAAAAACACACGGGCAGTTCCTCCAGGATTTCACGGCCTTTTTGAGATCGTTGCGGCCCAAAATGCCTGATTTCGCGGGAGCTTTTGTATAAAAATTGCGATAAAAGTTTCAATGTCTTTTGTTTGTTGCAACGAAGATGCGAGAGACGGTGAAAGATGCAACAAAAATATTAAAGCTGCAAGCAGCGATGGACGGGCCCTCGCTCCTCTGCGCGCGTCGGGGTTACCGGCGAACGCCGCTCCTTGCGACCGTGCATCTGCGCGGCAATCAGACGTTGAAAATTGTCGCCAATGAAAAGGGAACTCCCTGACGAGTTCAACAATACCTCACACAAGACTCAATGTCGTACAGTTAATTATTTGTGAAAGGGGGCGTGGCCAAAGCGGAGGGGGCGGGTCAAACCATCACCAATGAAGAAGGAACTCTCTGCTGAGTTCAATGATACCTTACACAATAGTGTACCTTAAATGGGTCACCAGTTATGAAAGGGGGCGTGGCCAAAGCATAGGGGGCGGGCCAAACCATCACCAATGAAGAAGGAACTCTCTGCTGAGTTCAATGATAGCTTACACAATAGTGTACCTTAAATGGGTCACCAGTTATGAAAGGGGGCGTGCCTTAAGCATAGGGGGCGGGCCAAACCATCACCAATGAAGAAGTAACTCTCTGCTGAGTTCAATGATACCTCACACAAGGGTGTACCTTAAACAGTTCAAATAGTACGAAAGGGGGCGTGGTCTGAGTAAGAGGGCGTGGTTAAAGTATATGGGGCGGCTCAGTATCACATATAGACCACACATTATAAGTTTCATGTAAATCGGATGATGTTTGTCATATAAGGCAGATTTCGTGTTGCCAGCGGGGGGCGCTGTGAACAAATGTCAATTTTGGCCTGTAGGTGTCCTCAGGCCTGGACCCTTGTTAAACGTGAGAAGTTTCGGGCAGATATGACAACGTACACTAAAGTTACAACAACTTCTTCGTTCATCGAAGGATGCTCAAAATGACCGCCACGCCACGCCCACGCCGTCTGACGAAAAGTTTTTCTTTTAACAACTTTTCATCGAAAAGGTGTTGTGATGGTACAGACCAATTTTGAAGTCCATCGGATGAAATCTCTAGGAGGAGTTCGTTAAAGTATAGCACCTTGACTTTTAGGCCTACTTCCTGCTGCCACTAGGGGGCGCTATGACTTTGAGTAAATATCGGCTGTTATATGTCCTCAGGGTTGGACTATTATGAATCGTGAAAAGTTTCGAGCCAATTGGACAATGGACACTTGAGTTACACCAACTTCCTGTTTCGATGGCGAAATGCACAAAATGGCCGCCCCGCCACGGCCATGCCCTATGATCAAAAGTTTTTCTTTTTACAACTTTTCATCTATCATGTCATAAGATGGCACAGACCAAATTTGAAGTTGATCGGATGAAATCTCTAGGAGGAGTTCGTTAAAGTACGACATGTGGAAATGGCCAAAATCACACTAATTTCGAACATTCAATTCAAAATGGCGGACTTCCTGTTGGGTTTCAGGTATGGCTCTAATGACGCTTTCTGTACGTCTTGACATGATACATAGGTGTACCAAGTTTCGTGAGTCTACGTTAAACGTACTGCAGGAGCTCAATTTCTTTAACTTTGTAGGGGGCGCTAGCGAGCCATTTTTGTGCGCCTATTCCCGAAACCCATAAAATACGTAATTTTTCACGAGACTTGACGCGACCGCCAAATTTGGTGAGTTTTTGAATATGATAAGCCCCTCAAAAAGGCAATTCATTGCGCGAAAGAAAGAAAGAAAGAAAGAAAGAAAGAATAATAATAATTCCTTCAGTTCCAATAGGGCCTTCGCCGCTGTCGGCGCTCGGGCCCTAAAAATGGAAACTTGTTTTGGGGAGAGTAATAATTATTACTATTAATTAATTACTCACTCTGGCCTGAGATTTCCTAGTAATCTTACCAAAAAGGCTCAGGATGCTGCAAATGTTGGTATAATATGAAAAAGGCTGGTGGTGGATTTAAGACAAAAGAATAATTGAATGAATCAAATATGAACATATCTGTCAGTGTCAGTGGCTTGTTGATCTTCACATTGTTAGTTACTTTCCTATCCTGGCCTGGGACACATTCATACAGTTTGATAAAGTACTTATTGGACTCATTGCACTTAACAATAACGACCGTAGCTATCCTCAATTTAGGTCATCCTGTACGTCTCATCTGCGGTTTTATCTGCATCCATCGTGTGTGTGTGTGTGTGTGTGTGTGTGTGTGTCAGTGGCGGGGGGAATGGAGCAGCCCCGCCCCTTGCAGAGAGCCGACAGGAAACAGCAGCAGCTTTCAGCGACTTGAAAAATCGTTACAGTGTCACTGCACGATGTGAGTCTCAACACGATCTGAGTCACGTCGAGTTGCGCATGCTCAGATTTAAACAATTTACGGCATAACGACAACAACAGAAGATGGGAACAGCAATAATAGACGATAGAGAAGATGGAAATGGCAGTAATGTATTATTTAGCGTAAAGCATCACATGTTCACGGCATGATCCCTCACGTCAGTTAATAAAACATAAAAAAGTCAGTAAAAATGGAGCTACATGACCAAGTTGGTTCACTGCTGGCTACAAGTTAGCAATCAGACACAACAACGGCTGTTATTTGAATGGTGTTATGAGCTAACGTTAGCAATCAAACAATCATAGATAGCATTTGATAACTAAAACGTTTTTGAAATGATTTCCACCTTCCATATCTTCTATTATTGCTGTTCCCATCTCCTGTTATTGTCGTTATGCCGTAAATTGTTTAAATCTGAGCATGCGCAACTCAACGCGACTCAGATCGTGTTGAGACTCAGATCGTGCAGTGACAACAGCGTACACTGATGTTGAAATGTCTACCGGTTGGCAGGACGGTCTGAAATGTTCTGCACGGTCTGGCGCTGTACGTTTTGTTGGTAAATGTGAGATGTTCGAGTCGCACGCGTCTCGTCATCATATCAGAAACAAGGAAATGAATTTGACCCGTTCTCACCCCCGAGTCCCGCTTGGTCAACTGTCTCTCAGAGTGCACGTGGGACTGCTGGGATTGTCGCGAGTAATGAACATGTGATAGGGGGCCACAGCTGTCAATCAACATCTGATTGGTCCGGGCCCGTAAGCACCACATACCCTGCTTACCGATAGTCAGTCCCTCCAGAAAAACGTGATTATGTAATCGCAGAATTCAATAAATAATCAGCCAAAGTCCGCATATTTATGCGGGGGGGGGCGCATTCTTTCAAATACGCGGCACTTTCGCCGCATAAATTGCCGATTTCTGCGCAAAATATGCGGAGCTTGCATGATTTCATAATCCCCGCATTTTCGTTGCAAAAAAGTCACATATATCTCAGCAGAAAGTTGAAAAATGTTGCGTTTACTTCACACGAGAGCAGCCATTTTCCCCTGTTGCCATGGGAACGTTATGAATTGATGTAATTTCTCCTACTGAGAACACGGTGTTGGGGGGGAATCACTTTGTTTTCTCTTTTTCATCAAACCGCAGTTTTTGCAAGTTCCCGCAATTTCATCGCATAAAACTGCATAAATATCCCGCATATTCCATCTCATTTTTTAAGAAAACGTGCCGCATAATCAAGGACTTTTGCCCTCAACAATCAATTTTTTTTTCTGGAGGGACTGGATAGTTACGCGTCTGATCAAAAGAAGGAAATGACTTCTCTGTTACTGCCTGACACAGACATCAAACATCAGTTTGAATCGTCCCCTACAGGAGGAGAGTGTTTTCTTGAAGTATAGTCTCTCATTGTCAGCTCTATCTCCACAGCGCTGTGCAGGAAGGTCTGGCTACACCACAGATGCATTCTGGGATAGGAGAAAAATACCTCTGGCTTGTTTGCATTTCTTTAGAGGTGCCCTGCCACACAAAACATTATTGTATTGTTTTAAATCTGTGGTCCATGTGTGTGTGTTAAGTTGTGAATATGAAAATGAACTGCTACCTCCTCTGTCAGCTCTAGTCACTGGAAAGAAATAAGAGGAGAAATCAGGCCAATCACAAAAGCTGGTCAGTCTGACGTCATGTTGCCTGAGCTCATTACTATTCATGAGCTCGCCCAGTTGCGCTGGGTAAAGGATGCTGATAGCCAGGCTCTCATTGGCTAGCTGTTAGCCAATCAGAGTCAAGCAGCTTAGCTCGTTGAATATTAATGAGAACTGGCACAAATCTCCTGCAGGCTTTCTGTACCGCGCTAGAATGGCTTGAAACAAGGTAACCAAGGTTACAGAGTCCACGGTAGAACTTCAGACATCACCACAAAGTCATGACATACGTGTGGCAGGACACCTTTCAACCAATGTGTCAAACGCAGATTTTGATCCGGCCTGCGTTCAGGTTTACAATACATTTTTAAGTTTTTTTGTTGTTTTTCTTTCTGATGTTTTGTCGCTTCCTTGGATGTTATTGATGCCTTTTTCCGGTGTTTTTTGCACTTTTTAAAATGTTTTTGACACTTTTTCTGACGTTTTTGGCGTCGTTTCCCATGTTTTGTCACTTTTTCTGAGGTTTTGTTCCTTTTTTAAGACAATTTTGTCTCTTTTTCCAGCCTTTTTTTGGTACATTTTTCAACGTTTTTGTCACTTTTATTCTGTGATGGCTAAGGAACTTTTTTGCCGACTTTTTTGGGGCCTTTATGAGGCCCAAACCGTAAGAGATAAAGCTAAATGAAACATATACAATAATACAGTCAAAATCTTTGAGTTTTTTGTCAATAAACTATACATGTCTGGCCTTCCATATGGTTCTCATTTTCCTGTCTGACCTGTAGAGAAGTTCAGTTTGACAGCCCTGCTTTAAACCAATCACAACCGTCTTGGCTAAGCTACGAATGCACCGACGATGCAAAATAGTTTTTGGGAAGGAACTTGTTTTTGTGGAACATTTGCACCACGTAAAAGAAAACGCCACATAAAATATTAGCTCTTACCAGTGTATCGCTGTGTACTTGCAATCAATTAAATTTTGTGTCTTCTTACCTAATGGACTTGGTTTGGTTCCATACACACGTCCAATTAGATCACTCACCACTATCATAACTTTGTATTGTGTATTATAGCATACTGTTGTATGGTTTACTGTAACCTTGTATGGATACAACGTTCTTCGCAGGTACATTTGATGATTTCTTCCATTACATTTTGGGTGTTTTATTGAATTTTATAACATTTGAAAACAATTTTTTAAATGGTTTCAAAACCATATCGTGACTAAACTTTGACATCAACCAGTCTGTGATCCACTCAACATCCTCGGATCTTAACTTTTAGTCAAAATACTGGTTTACTACTAATGTCATAAATTAGGTGAATTAGTCACTTGTTGACTACATCAGACGTTGATACACTACTAGGCTACTTCAAAATATATGGCACTGAATAACACATGTTAGACATCATGATTGCTTGAGGAAATGTTCTCTAACTGGACCTCTTTGATTTTAATTGAATACCCTGCCCTGTAGGGGTACCAGTACCCGATTAGAGAAACACTAGATAAGATATGTATCCTGATAGTCCAGATGATATGTGAAAAATATGCTCACTTTTCTTATAAAAGCATGACATTTGGTACACATGTAGAGTTTGGGGTGCTTAACATTTTCAGAAAGGGAGCCATCGCTAAAACACCTCGTGACAGCCATTTTACTTTGCGCCATATCCAAAATGATGTGTTTTTGCATTGTCCAGGATTACAATGTCATCGCATTTCATAGTGGGGGGGTCTGGGTGTCCTCCCCCAGGGAAGTCTTGAGCATCAATGACTTCATTTTCTGTATTCTGATACACTTGTATGCACTAATTTACAGTGGAAGTACCTTTATTTAGCCTATGAGAAGAAGAAAACAAACACAGATGACTAGTCAAAATATATCAAAAATATAATGGACAGTATGTTGCTGCGTGTCATTGGGTCATTTTTAAGTGAGTATATGGAAATCCTGGAGCTTTCCTAGTGGGTATACTGGGTATACTTGCGTATCACGTAGTTACACCGCTGGTTTCTAAATCCCAAGAGTAACAAATTACTCTAAAAATCATCTTTTTATATCATCTACACCTGTTTCTGTTTTTGTGCTGTAGCAGCTCTCCTCCCTTCAGATGTAGTAGTAGAAGTAGTACTGCTAGTAAAGTATGATCAAACAGTTTATCAGATAACAGCATTGTTATGCAGGAGTTCCCAAATAACACCCAGACAGACCAGAGTGGATGCTGAGCAAAGCTTTAATCAGAAAGAGCAGAACATCAGAAGTATTGAGTACAATGACATGATTCATGTAAATATTGAGGTTGATACACATTAAACATCCACATTTAACATTATTACTATTTGATAAACAACATTTTTACTCTTTGACTTTTTGTAATAGGGTAGATATATGTTTTATTCTCAGTTTAGGCTGAATGGACTCAGCCTACTTTTTCACCAAATCTCAGTTCAAAATCTCAAATCTCTTTTTCAATTTAGTAAATTATTTTGTTTATATTGGCAATAATTATAATACACTTATACATTTAATTGTCTGGCTGTTTCAGTCTACCGTATTTCAGTTAGTTTAGTTTTTTATTTCGATAGGGCAGAAAATTCCTCCTCACCTAAAACCACTGATAGTCATTGCAGGACACGATTCTTATTAATTATAACAGTAGTTATCTCAGGACACTTTACAGATGGAGTAAGTCTAGACCACACTCTAATTCAAAGAGACTCAACCATTACGAGCAGGCATTTGGTAATTCTCAACAGTTAAATGGAACAACCCCAAAATCAGTCCGTGTTAAGGTAAACAATGTGCAGGAAAACGCTGGTTAATGAATGGACCACAGAAAACCTCTGAGATGTGTTTGTGTCCGCAGCGTGTCACTTTATTAAGCTTGTTCTGTAGTTTAAAGGTGAAAGAGCGTCGTTAGGCATAAATCAATCCATTTCTTTAAATGTAATTTCAGTATAGATCCGGTTGTGTTTGTGTTTGTTTCCCATCAGTTGGGCCTAAAACAGTAGTGGCCAGAACTCCTCTACTCCATGGCAACTCCACCACAGCCCCGGTTGGCTTTTACACATTTATTCCTTGTTTTTAACACAATCATCAACAGGTTCTGTAGATTTTTTGAGGAAGCACTTGATGCATTTGAATTGACCGTTTGAGTAGTCACAACGGAATATGTTGTCACCAAATGTAGTTGTTTTAAGATTCTTAAGGGTGGTTTTAATTTCACCTTCAGGTATGGGATCAGGCTGGTTGGGTATTTTGGTGTATACTTTGGAAAACACAAAGGCAATGTCTACCCTTCCTTTATTGGGAATTTTACGTGCAATCTTGTCTAAGATATTATGATCACCGCCTGGCTTTGTACACTTGGTGCATGGAGAAAGGAAAGAATAGAAGACCAGACTTTTATCCGCCCTTCTTTTACTTTTCTTTTTCTTTTTACTTTTACCCTGCCCTAAGCCTTGCATGTTGTCCAGTACTCGTTCCTCTGCATGCACAGTATATGGCGGTCGACCGGTTGGTGTTATTGTTTTATGTTTTGCTGCAACCACATTGGTACCTTTGTACAGTCCATCTCGTTGTCCGATCTGTTGTGTCATAAGTGCACATTCTTTTGAGATCTCATAAAGCCTGTTCTGGTCCAGGTTCGTTGGGAAGTTTACAGCCAAACTGATCTGTCCTTTGCCTAGGAAGCATCTGCCAAAGAAAACAGACACACACTGTATAAGAGGATAATTACAGATCCAAAGTTGGATGGATGGCTCTATATTGATAGGTAGAAGAATAAATAAATAGTTCTATATCTCTAAAATAATAATGATTTTAGAGATATAGAACCATGAATAGCGACCTCTCCATCACTCAACCAGCCAAGGAGATGTAGAACCAAAGCAGACTAGATAAAACAACACAAACATAAAACAAGCAGCAGAGATACTCAACTCACTTTGCCCATGGGCCATCTTCGCAAAATGACTGGAGGCCAGGGGCAAGTTAATAAACCAACAATATTAATATTCATCAAATAAAAATAATACAAATGAAAAGGCCCGTTGCTTATCTTTCTTTGAAATTCTTTATTTTCAAATTAACTGACGTACATACACAAGGATTAATTGATGAGTTATTGCATTTAGAGGCTGCATTTTAGTTTATACAATCATTATAGCAAGAACCTCTTCCTCAATGCAATCACTTAAATGTTGAAATGATTCATGAACATAAGCTGCCCCTCCCAGGGAACTAGATTTCAATATCTGAGTTAATGTTATTACTATTAAAACAGATTTCAGTCTTCATTTGTTGATGTGGTGACTGACGGTCTCATCAACATTATTCATCAATAACTCCTTTTTTTTAAACGATACTGAACCTTTCTGTACTTCCAACACCTAGCAAAAAAAAAACTTGACTCACTTGTCCCGGATGTATTTTGCAAATGTTTGGACCTTATCCAGATCCATAGCCTCAGTGTTTCCAACAGTCAGGCTGAAGACCAGCACCACAGCCATCCAGCACAGGCCAGCCATCTGCACACAGATCAGGTTATTAATAGTTATCAACATGAAAGTTAAAAGACTTCCTACTGTACGTACATGGCCACTTCTTTATGCACCCTTTAAATTAATAAAATTTTATAGCACTTTATAGCACATGCTATGAAATAAGAATGTTAACTTTGAAATAAACGTGTTGAAATGAAGTCACTGAAATGCTTTTAAAACACTGCTTTTATGCAGGTCAGACTTTACCTGGATGGCTGCTTGCCGATGTCTGGGTTACCTCCACCCCCCATTCCCCCCATTCCCCCCCATTTCCCTCCCCTGTTGCAAGTCATGTGTTGAATCGTGTTGTATGTGCTTATTGCCGAGGTTTTTTTCCTGTTCCCACACTGTACTCTGTACTGTACTGAGCATAGTTTGGGAGTCGCTTTTTTCTCCTCCCCTTTCCTCATGTTATGCTGTATTTTCCTTACTTGTAATGTGGTTTCTGTAGCACTTTGAGATTCTTTTATGAAAAGTGCTTTACAAATAAAATTTATTATTATTATTATTATTATTATTATTATTATTATTATTATTACCTCTTAAACCAAATTTAGTCATTTTCCAAAAAACTATTTTTACCTGAAAAACATGAAAACCTTGCTGTCTGAGAAGCAGTTTGGTCAGAGGGAATGATAACACCCAAACCTGCTGCCTGGTAACATGCTATGATAGCGTACTTCACTTCTATCTGAAAATGAATCTTTGCAGTCGGCGGTCATCATTTTGAACTGTTATTATAACCATATTTGTGTCTTAAAATGTTTGAAAAGCTACAGCAGATCATGAATAAAAAAACACTCAAAAAGACAAAACTTGCTAAAGAAGTCCAACTACAGTCATTAGATCTGAGAAAAGTCCTTTAGTTAAATTCATTAGGTTCTGCCCAAAACGGCTCGGGTGCTGCACCTAAACCTTGTAATCTATATAATATATATAATTATAATCACAGGGAAAACCCTGCACAAGGGGAAACTCTTTGTCACAAACCGTACATCATGGACTCAGCACGCTTACAGAAAAACAAAAGTCCAAACATTACAGAATGACGTGCCAAGTGCCCACAAAGAAGACAACGTCATTCAGATGTGGTTTTCTCTACTTTACAGGTTTTTAAAAGTGTTGTTATTTCTTTTCTCTTAAAGCGTAACTCTCGCCAAAAATGCATCCTAGGGTGTTTTTGTGAATGTATACGTGAGTCAAACTTTCGTTTCGTCTCATATTTAGGACGGAAGCTCCACTTTTAAGATTGACCGTGTTCTTGTTTTTGGGTCAAATGGCCTTTTGAATGGGAGAGCTAGGGGCACTTTTATGCTAGCCTCAAAATATCTATTTTTAACCACTAAGAAGACTCGACACAACATGAGACTTTGCTCCGAGTGTCTCCAGGAGCTCTACACATTAACTCAGCATTGAGAACATTGTTTGTGGACCCAGAGTTTACTAAAAATAATATTACAATTACAATATTGAAAGTGGACTAATTATTATAATTACAATATATTATAATATATAATATAATATTATAATAATATTATTACCATAATATGATGGTGGTTAAACAAGTGTCCATGAGCATCGGGTCCCTCAGACACCCAGGACTATATTTAAATTTAGGGTCTCAGGGTTTAAGAACCGGCCACTCAATAATAATGTATTAATAATAATATGTATTAATGTAGTAATAATGTTTTACACAGTATTCCAACCAAATTGATTACTTTAACCATTATTATACTGTTCATCATGCTTTATGCTACAACATGTACATTTAAAAATATCTGTTAAAACGATGCACTACAGTACAAGACAACTTTACTGTCATTTATACACTGAAATATCTCATATACAAATACATACATTTAACACCAACCTGTGGTGTTCCTTGGTGGTGTAACTCACCTTTTTTGGTGGAGAAAGATGTTCGATGAGGAGTCTGAAGCCGTCGTCCTCTCTGTCAGGAGACAAGGTGTTGCTGCAGTGAAGACTGTCAGAAGGAAGGCACATTTTTATACAGGAGCCTGAGTCAATATTGGCATACTCTCAAAGTGGAACCATGCCCTTATTTGAGCATTAAAATTTAACATTTCCTCTTTTGCATTTTCTCAGAAATGAGGAAATTACAGTGACACTGCAGCATACGTTTCGAAGAAGTAGAAAGAAATGACAAGTAAAACTGTTGAACAGGAATGTACTAAATGTTAGTGTCAGTGAATTCTTGTGATGAATTTATTCATTGATTCTTTAATTTTATTCAAACAGGTGAAAACCTGCAATGGTTTATATAACACACCCAAAGGACATACCAAAGGTAAACTGTAGACATACAAAATCACCAGTACATTTGAAGTATAAGTGTTATTGTTAGTAAAATGATGATAAAGAGGATGTGTCTTTGTGCAGCAGCCAACAAACACAGACTGTAGCAGCGATCACGAGATGAAGACCAGATGAAGACTTCTGCTTTGTGGTCTAAATCTTCCATTTTTCATCTTGCGTCTCCATCTGTTGAGAGAGATAAGAAAGAGACGCATATGTTACAGTTCTTACACAATTCTCACAAGATGAATGTTGTTACAGAATGGACTTTAGAAACCAGGACTTTCAGACCAGGGTCTGGTCTGTGTTCACATCGGCCCCAAACCCACCGCACCAAGGAGGTAAACGCTCCACGGGTCAATTCACCCGAATCGAACGAAGCAGACGTGAAAACACACTTATATAAAGATGCTGCTCACTTGCAAAATTGTAAAAACATACTTCATTATTTTTATTCTAACAGAAAATCAACTCTTTAGCAGAGTTAGTTTGACAGATTTATTCCTTTTTTAATGTGCATCAACTCATTTCCCACACAGGATCCCGACCAATCAGCAAACTAATAATCTGTGATCATCTGTCACTCACTACACACTATAATACTACTGTGTTTTACATTCATTTTGTAGTGTTTAAGTATTTGCTAATGTAATTAAAAGTGACCAAGTATTCTGTACAGTGGCGTAGTGAACACAGGGAGACTACAACTGTGTGTGTGTGTGTGTGTGTGTGTGTGTGTGTGTGTGTGTGTGTGTGTGTGTGTGTGTGTGTGTGTGTGTGTGTGTGTGTGTGTGTGTGTGTATGTGTGTGTGCCCATCTGTACGGCTGTCATCTGCGTGTGTGTGTTTGTGTGTGTGGTGCGTGCATCTGTACGGCTGTCATCAGCTTGTGTGTGTGTGTGTGTGCGCGTGTTTGTGTGTGTGTGTGTGTGTGTGTGTGTGTGTGCGCGCGTGTTTGTGTGTGTGTGTGTGTGTGTGTGCCTGCGTGTGTTTGTGTGTGTGTGTGCGCGCGTTTGTGGTGTGTGCGTGTGTACTCCTGTCATCTGCGTGTGTGTGTGCGTGTGTGTTTGTGTGTGTGGTGCGTGCGTGCATCTGTATGGCTGTCATCAGCTTGTGTGTGTGTGTGTGTGTGTGTGTGTGTGTGTGTGTGTGTGTGTGTGTGTGTGTGTGTGTGTGGTGCGTGCGTGCATCTGTATGGCTGTCATCAGCTTGTGTGTGTGTGTGTGTGTGTGTGTGTGTGTGTGTGTGTGTGTGTGTGTGTGTGTGTGTGTGAGAGAGTGTTGCAACACTGTGTTGAATTGCACCGGGGTACAAATAGCTTCACCCAATTAAAAAAGGATGACATGTATGATAGGAGATATTTACAGGTGTTGATGTCCTTCAGTTAGTGATTGTAGACTGTAGCCTAGTCTTTGTAGGAATCCTGTAACATAGATTATATCTTCTACAAACAATTTGAAATAATATCTAATTTCGAATATTTTCACTGATACTGCAATTGCAATACGTTTCACTATGTAAGAAAAATTATCACTTTTGCATTTTTTATTCTCATTTTGATTTAAAAATATATTATGTCTGCTGTGTTCAGATTGTGCTACATTCAGGAAGTGTTCTTTTTAAGAGCAGATACAATAAAAAAAGGGAAGTTCATATACAGCATATTTGACTGCTTGAACCTGTTAATGAAAACCATGCGCAGTAATATATAATAGTGATAGGTGACGCATCACGATATCGAAGTGAATCGGCGACAAGGCAGCTTTTTTATTTGTAGAGCACATTTCAGCAACAGCTTTACATAAAAATGATTAAAATACAAGAATAAAAGTTACAGTGCAGTATAAGAAATCAAACACACTTTACAGTAAAACCAGCACATACAGCACATTATAAACAGATAAGCAATAAAACCAGCACATAAAACAAGCATATTAAAAGCTAATTAAAACAATAAAACCAGTAACTATCAGGTGAGAAATGTGAGACTATTGTATGTGGTAGGCTGATCTGAAGAGGTGTGTTTGAGTGTTTTCAATGTGTCCAGGTCACTACAGTCACGGATGTGTATGGTAGGGAGTTCCAGAGGGAGGGGGCCGCGGGTCACGTGATTCCCACGTGAGTCCCGCGGTACGGTAGTCAATTTCACTGTCGGTGACGTGATAGGGACGGGTGGAGCATAGAATTCAACGTGAGCGGGCGGGAGTGGGACGGAGACAGAGATTAAATTAAAAAATGATGCTGCAATGCGGTGGGTGCGGCCAAAGATTGCGAGGCATTTAGTTTTAGAAAAGAGAACCACCTACACCACTTTGTTGATTGTGAAGTCTTGAAACACTGTCACTAACTAACCCTGACCCTAACCCTAATAACCCTAACTCTGACCCTAACCCTAATAACCCTGACCCTAACCCTAATAACCCTAACTCTGACCCTAACCCTAATAACCCTAACCCTAACTCTGACCCTAACCCTAATAACCCTAACTCTGACCCTAACCCTAACCCACCCGGCCAGCAGTGAGAGACAAACGGCTCGGCTCTGCAGCGTTGCATTCACACAACATCAGGCAGCAGAGAGGAGCTGCTCTCGCTCCCTCGGGCCATCGCTGCAGCTGTACACACACACACACACAAACACACACAGAGAAAGAGTCTGATAACTTTAGACAATAACTTTAGACACATAGTGAACAAAACGGGAGCAGGATGGGATTCGGGAGTCTTTCTCGGGATTTTGCAGGACAGGATTTTTTTTGGGGGGGGGGGGGCAGTCACGTGATCGGGATATGACGGGAGTATTTTTGTGGGCTCGGGATGGGATGGGAGCGACAACTGATTCCTGTGTCACCCTCTGGTCCCTTTCTTTAACTGTCTATGTCTAGTCCTGAGTGGTGGGGAGACGAGGTTTGCTGCACTACTAGAAATCATCTCACATTTCTCTCCCCTACATATTACTTTAGCTGTTTTTAATACTAAAATACATTTATCTGTATTTGAAACAAGCAGTTCAAAATATTTTATAGATTTTTTTTTAGCTTTTGATTTTAATCACACATTAGAAAACTAGAAAAAGTTGCTTTCCTAATACAGTCTTTAACACTTCTTATTCAGAGCATAACATTTAACATTAATTTGATGAATGTTTATTGGAAAGATATTCTCATACAAATTGATTATAATTAGGCCATATCAGCCAGCGGTCCTTTCATAATCTAATAATGTGCTTTAGTATCTCAGTACAGGAATTGTTGAGGGTATTTTTGCCACGATGCTTTAATGCCATCTGGTGGTGCAAAGGTGAACTGTTAATGTGAGTTTGAATTAACCCTCATTCATGCATTGATGACTAGTCAGCTGTTGACTACATCAGACGTTGATACACTACTAGGCTACTTCAAAATATATGGCACTGAATAACACGTTAGACATCATGATTACTTGAGAACATTTTCTCTAACTGGACCTCTTTGATTTGTCAAAACAAATTTGACTCACGTGTCCCGGATGTATTTTACAATTGTTTGGACCTTATTCTGATCCATAGCCTCAGTGTTTCCAACAGTCAGGCTGAAGACCAGCACCACAGCCATCCAGCACAGGCCAGCCATCTGCACACAGATCAGGTTATTGATAGTTATCTACATGAAAGTTAAAAGACTCCCTACTGTACGTACATGGCCACTTCTTTATGCACCCTTTAAATTAATAAAAATCAAACTTGACTTTATAGCACATGCTATGAAATAAGAATGTTAACTTTGAAATAAACATGTCGAAATGAAGTCACTGAAATGCTTTTAAAACACTGGTTTCATGCAGGTCAGACTTTACCTCTTAAACCAAATTTAGCCATTTTCAAAAAACAATGCAATAAATATATATTTTCTTTATAAATCTTCACATTTCTGCGAGTTTATGTTCTGCTTGCTCATGAGTTTTCTGAGAGAAGAACATTGCTCACCTTCAGTATTGTTGCTCACAGAAAAGACACAAAAAGATATTTATTCACATCATGTGGAAGTTACAGTAATGATCTTTTTAGTGAATCCTAATGACTTGATTGTCCACAACGGCAGTGATTTCCCTCAGTTTGCGGAAGACTTAGGTGCGTTTATTTGGCGGGGGGTTCAGGCGTCCTTCCAAAAGAATGTTACATTTTTGAAGATATAAAACATGTATACGTATTTCCCCATAGTTTTTGTGTTTTTATGTGAGTTTTTGTTCATGTTGTGTCTCTTTTTGGTCATTTAGCGTCTCTTTGCAGTCAGTTTGTGTCCCTTGGTGAGAGTTTTATGTCTCATTTTCACATCATTTTGAACTGTTATTATAACCATATCTGTGTCTTAATATGTTTGAAAAGCTAGAGAAGATCATAAATAAAAAACACTCAAAACATGTTAAGACAAAACTTGCTAAGAAAGTCCAACTACAGTCATTAGATCTGAGAAAAGTCTTTTAGTTAAATTCACGACTCGGGTGCTGCACCTAAACCTTGTAATCTATATAATATATATAATTATAATCACAGGGAAAACCCTGCACAAGGGGAAACTCTTTGTCACAAACCGTACATCATGGACTCAGCACGCTTACAGAAAAACAAAAGTCCAAACATTACAGAACGACGTGCCGAGTGCCCACAAAGAAGACAAAGTCATTCAGATGTGGTTTTCTCTACTTTACAGGTCAGTCAATTAGTAACTCAGCCACTAATGGTTAATGCTAGTTTGACAGTATGAATCCATGTTCGGGAAACTTGAGAAGATATACTGAGGTGCTATAAATGTTATTATTTTAATGTTTCTGCCCAATATTGAAAGTGGACTAATTATTATAATTATAGTATTACCATAATATTCTGGTGGTTAAACAAGTGTCCATGAGCATCGGGTCCCTCAGACACCCAGGACTAAATTTAAATTTAGGGTCTCAGGTTTTAAGAACCCCGGCCTTGATATTCCTGAGGTAACCACTCGATAATGATGTATTGTTTTACACAATATTGCAAGCATATTGATTACTTTAGCCATTATTATACTGTTCATCATGCTTTATGCTACAATATACACATTTAAAAATATCTGTTAAAACGATGCAATACAGTACAAGACACCTTTACTGTCATTTATACACTGAAATATCTCATATACAAATACATACATTTAACACCAACCTGTGGTGTTCCTTGGTGGTGTAACTCACCTTTTTTGGTGGAGAAAGATGTTCGATGAGGAGTCTGAAGCCGTCGTCCTCTCTGTCAGGAGACAAGGTGTTGCTGCAGTGAAGACAGTCAGAAGGAAGGCACATTTTTATACAGGAGCCTGAGGTGATTGTCGTACTCTCAAAGTGGCACCATGCCATTATTTGAGCATTAACATTTCCTCTTTTGCATTTTCTCCGAAATGAGGAAGTTACAGTGACACTGCAGCAGACACACCCAATCCTCCCCTCCTAAACCGCTGGACTCATACCACATACAGACCTATCTAGCCACAGTGCACTTTATGCACTTTATCAATTTTTTTATCAATTTTGTCTCTCTTATCAAAATATATATTACAACTTTTTATTGTTTGATTTAACTTTATTTTTGACTGTTGGTCCAAACAAAACAAGCAATATCAGGGCTCTGGGAAATTGTGATTGACGTTTTTCGATACATTTTATGAAGTGATTAATTGGAAATATCATGTTTAGTTCTGCCTTAAACTCTCAGCACCATACATAAGGTAAAGGTACTTTAGTGTCACATACACATACATGTAGTGGAATTTATTCTCTGCATTCAACCATCCCTCAAGGGAGCAGTGGGCAGCCAATCACAGCGCCCGGGGACCAACTCCAGATCTGAGCCAGTGTCTTGATCAAGGCCACTGACTGGAGAACCTAGTACATGTTTTTTGATGGTGGGGGAAACCCACGCAAACATGGGGAGAACATACAGACTCCCCCCAGAAAGGCCCAGAACCAGATCATATGTACAAGACAATACTTTATTCTTTGACCTGTGTCCCTGAAGACTTTTAATAAGATGGCTATGAAACCAGATGTGGTCTTTATGTTAATTATTTTGTTTCGCACTCATAAATACAAATCACATTGAAGAAATATATAACACATGTGAGGGTGTGGTAGAAACTTGTAATGGCTTATAGAAAAAAACAGGCAAATGTAACGTTTGCTTGCTACTTCCACCCATCTAACATGCCTCCATATCACACTAAAATGAGCCAAATAAATCTGGCGAATAGCAATATGCTCTCATACGCCGGGACAAGACGGAGTGAATACAACTAATTAGCGTGGTTATCTAGCATGGTTCAGAAAGAGTTCCAACGTCACAGTCTATATTACATTTATTATTTGTGTAGTCATGTGTTGGTATATGTAAATCTTTGAAAAGACATGTTTATGTTGAAATAAATACACCTACATCAGTAGTTATACATCCCCTTGTTGCCATCTTATAGACATAATGTGCAAACTTATGTGTTTTTCATAAGGAACATTTGAACGTCATTTTTGGTTAGTTTTGACAGCTCTTATGGGTATTGGATGATCAGATAAGATAAGATTGACTTTATTAATCCCACACTGGGGAAATTGCTTTGTTATTATGAAAAAATTAGAAGAGTCTTCTGTGTGTGCCTGTCAAAGTCATTTGTTTGCTTCACTTAGTAGCCTATCGTTTTCAAGGTGGGAAAAAAAAGCATGACGAAAGCCGGGACACCGCAAAAAGTAGGGCGACGGTTGGTTGGGCCGACGGAAGTCTCGCTTTGCCAGACCATCCGCACGTTGTGGAGAGGATATATTAAAATTTAAATTGTAAATGCTACATGGTACTTTGTAACCACTTCTTTTGTGAAAGAAGGGCCAATAATTCTGTACTACTGTACTGCTACACTGTAGGAATAAAATCTGCCTACCTCCGGTAAAGGGGCTATGATTTTCTCTTAGTAGTGAAAAAGAATTAAGTTCTTTCGTATATTGTCTTTTGTATATATATATATATATATATATATATATATATATATATATATATATATATATATATATATATATATATATATATATATATATAAAGTTGGTTGTGGAGCATTCTCCTACTGTGCCCCTCATCTGTGAAATGGCCTCCCATTACATGTTAAAGAAGCTCACTCAGTTGACATTTTTAAATCTAGATTAAAAACTCATTATACTACAGCCAACCATAACACACCATCCTTTCTCTCCCTTCACAAACCAACCTTTCATCTTATTGTCATATGTTGCTGGATTTGTATTGATTATTATTACTGCTTAAATGCTGATTGTTTTGTTGCTGTTATTTCTGTTCCTTTAATTGTAAAGTGCACTGAGACCATCTCTAATGGTGATTTTACATTTCAATTACATTTGATTGATTGATTGATTGATTGATTGATCGTTCATTGATCATTGCCTTGTTTGGTTCGGTTGAATCGAAGCCTGGAGCATTAACCCCCCTCGGTGTGTTTAATTAGGGCAGATTTGAATACAGCCATCATACTCTGGTGCGGACCAAAACAACCGGACCGAGACCACCGGTCCGATTATAAATGAACTCTGGTACTCTATAGTACTACTGTTCCTTTGTGGTGAGAACGAGATCCGAGCCAACTACGTCTATCCGTTTTGTTTCACAGCTCTTGTTTCGTCCGTAGGAAAATGTGTTTCTGCTCTTCATCCTGACTCATTTCAGCAGAAACAGAGAAGGAAGGCCAGGCCGCTCAGCAGCAGAGGTGTGGAGCAATGTGTCGATCAGAGATTTCAATCTACTCTAGGTGATTTCATAATGTTTAACAAATGTACCATTTTTTTTCCCCCTTTAGCCTTTTCATCATGACTTGAAGATTTGAGTAGAAGGGTCAGAAGTAGAGAAGAGGAAGAAGAAATGGAGGTAACATAAAAAACCTTAGTCTCTCTGACAACCAAAAGTCACATCAAGGTATAAACAAGAAAATAATTCACTTCTGAACTGTAAAATAACAGATGTGCAGCAGAGGCCCAGCCTTTGTCGATAGAAGACTTTAATGTAGCCCAAACGTCTCCTCCTGTTAATTCTACCAAAAGGTTAGACTGGGTAAACCAGCCTGACCTGCCGGCGATTTGATTTCTCCCTGCAGCTCAGGCTGGAAACGATTTTCTATCCTGCTTCTGTTACAAATTTCCAGGGACCAATCACAAACTGGCTTATCCACCTGGCGCGCTATTGGCGTGTTTAACACGATGACCCCGTTGTTGCGGTCGTGTCACCGTTGGTCGTGCTCATGGAGGACAAAGTACGTCACCCGGATCGTTGGTCTGATTGGTTGAAGGACTATCCAAGAGTCCAGAGTCATTTGAACTATGCCCGTTGGTCCCGCCTCTTGTGAAGTAGAAAATACAGACTAATGTTCAATCTTAAAAGATTGAGCATCGGTCTGGTGATAGCCAGACTACCAAAAGGTTTCAGGGGAAATGAAAGTCAGTCAGCTCCTGTGGGTCGTATTAGAGGGTAGGAATAAACTACCTATATTGTCGTATGTTGTGGAGGACTTGTTGCTTTGTCACCACTGAGTCAGTATGCAGCATCCAGGTCAGACCCTCTGTGATGTCAACACCAAGGTACTTAAAGCTGTTTACCCTCTCCACCAAGGACCCATTGATATCAAGGGGGGCCTAGTTCCTTCCCTGCTTTTGTCCCAAAGTCCACTATCATCTCTTTAGATTCAAGATTCAAGATCCTTTATTAATCCCACAATGGGGAAATTCACACTGTTGCAGCAGCAAGGCATAAGAGGAAAGTAGAGGACACTTTAGTCTTGCTGACAGTCATGAGTAGGTTGTTGTCCTGACACCAGCAGGTCAGGTCCTGTACTAATACTGGCATAACCACAACATAGTGTTTGATGTGTTTTGGAACATGAGACTAATTCATGAGACACCGGTGTGGACATTTAGCTAAAATCGAGCTAGTTACTTACTGTATGATTATGGTTAAAGGGATACGCCACTGTTTGTTGAAATAGGGCTTATCACGGTCTCCTCTAGCTGTAGATAGGTGGGGTCTCCTCTAGCTGTAGATAGGTGGGGGTCTCCTCTAGCTGTAGATAGGTGGGGTCTCCTCTAGCTGTAGATAGGTGAGGTCTCCTCTAGCTGTAGATAGGTGGGGTCTCCTCTAGCTGTAGATAGGTGGGGTCTCCCCTAGCTGTAGATAGGTGGGGTCTCCTCTAGCTGTAGATAGGTGGGGTCTCCCCTAGCTGTAGATAGGTGGGGTCTCCTCTAGCTGTAGATAGGTGGGGTCTCCTCTAGCTGTAGATAGGTGGGGTCTCCTCTAGCTGTAGATAGGTGGGGTCTCCTCTAGCTGTAGATAGGTGGGGTCTCCCCTAGCTGTAGATAGGTGGGGTCTCCTCTAACTGTAGATAGGTGAGGTCTCCTCTAGCTGTAGATAGGTGGGGTCTCCTCTAGCTGTAGATAGGTGAGGTCTCCTCTAGCTGTAGATAGGTGGGGTCTCCTCTAGCTGTAGATAGGTGGGGTCTCCCCTAGCTGTAGATAGGTGGGGTCTCCTCTAGCTGTAGATAGGTGGGGTCTCCTCTAGCTGTAGATAGGTGAGGTCTCCTCTAGCTGTAGGTAGGTGGGGTCTCCTCTAGCTGTAGATAGGTGGGGTCTCCTCTAGCTGTAGATAGGTGGGGTCTCCTCTAGCTGTAGATAGGTGGGGTCTCCTCTAGCTGTAGATAGGTGGGGTCTCCTCTAGCTGTAGATAGGTGGGGTCTCCTCTAGCTGTAGATAGGTGAGGTCTCCTCTAGCTGTAGATAGGTGAGGTCTCCTCTAGCTGTAGATAGGTGGGGTCTCCTCTAGATGTAGGTAGGTGGGGTCTCCTCTAGCTGTAGATAGGTGAGGTCTCCTCTAGCTGTAGATAGGTGGGGTCTCCTCTAGCTGTAGATAGGTGGGGTCTCCTCTAGCTGTAGATAGGTGGGGTCTCCTCTAGATGTAGATAGGTGGGGTCTCCTCTAGCTGTAGATAGGTGGGGTCTCCTCTAGCTGTAGATAGGTGGGGTCTCCTCTAGCTGTAGATAGGTGGGGTCTCCTCTAGCTGTAGATAGGTGGGGTCTCCTCTAGCTGTAGATAGGTGAGGTCTCCTCTAGCTGTAGGTAGGTGGGGTCTCCTCTAGCTGTAGATAGGTGGGGTCTCCCCTAGCTGTAGATAGGTGAGGTCTCCTCTAGCTGTAGATAGGTGAGGTCTCCTCTAGCTGTAGATAGGTGGGGTCTCCTCTAGCTGTAGATAGGTGGGGTCTCCTCTAGCTGTAGATAGGTGGGGTCTCCTCTAGCTGTAGATAGGTGAGGTCTCCTCTAGATGTAGGTAGGTGGGGTCTCCTCTAGCTGTAGATAGGTGGGGTCTCCTCTAGCTGTAGATAGGTGGGGTCTCCTCTAGCTGTAGATAGGTGGGGTCTCCTCTAGCTGTAGATAGGTGGGGTCTCCTCTAGCTGTAGATAGGTGGGGTCTCCTCTAGCTGTAGATAGGTGGGGTCTCCTCTAGCTGTAGATAGGTGAGGTCTCCTCTAGATGTAGGTAGGTGGGGTCTCCTCTAGCTGTAGATAGGTGGGGTCTCCTCTAGCTGTAGATAGGTGGGGTCTCCTCTAGCTGTAGATAGGTGGGGTCTCCTCTAGCTGTAGATAGGTGGGGTCTCCTCTAGATGTAGATAGGTGGGGTCTCCTCTAGCTGTAGATAGGTGGGGTCTCCTCTAGCTGTAGATAGGTGGGGTCTCCTCTAGCTGTAGATAGGTGGGGTCTCCTCTAGCTGTAGATAGGTGGGGTCTCCTCCAGCTGTAGATAGGTGGGGTCTCCTCTAGCTGTAGATAGGTGAGGTCTCCTCTAGATGTAGGTAGGTGGGGTCTCCTCTAGCTGTAGATAGGTGGGGTCTCCTCTAGCTGTAGATAGGTGAGGTCTCCTCTAGCTGTAGATAGGTGGGGGGTCTCCTCTAGCTGTAGATAGGTGGGGTCTCCTCTAGCTGTAGATAGGTGGGGTCTCCTCTAGCTGTAGATAGGTGGGGTCTCCTCTAGCTGTAGATAGGTGGGGTCTCCTCTAGCTGTAGATAGGTGGGGTCTCCTCTAGCTGTAGATAGGTGGGGTCTCCTCTAGCTGTAGATAGGTGGGGTCTCCTCTAACTGTAGATAGGTGGGGTCTCCTCTAGCTGTAGATAGGTGAGGTCTCCTCTAGCTGTAGATAGGTGAGGTCTCCTCTAGCTGTAGATAGGTGGGGTCTCCTCTAGCTGTAGGTAGGTGGGGTCTCCTCTAGCTGTAGATAGGTGGGGTCTCCTCTAGCTGTAGATAGGTGGGGTCTCCTCTAGCTGTAGATAGGTGGGGTCTCCTCTAGCTGTAGATAGGTGGGGTCTCCTCTAGCTGTAGATAGGTGGGGTCTCCTCTAGCTGTAGATAGGTGAGGTCTCCTCTAGCTGTAGATAGGTGAGGTCTCCTCTAGCTGTAGATAGGTGGGGTCTCCTCTAGCTGTAGATAGGTGGGGTCTCCTCTAGCTGTAGATAGGTGGGGTCTCCTCTAGCTGTAGATAGGTGAGGTCTCCTCTAGCTGTAGATAGGTGAGGTCTCCTCTAGCTGTAGATAGGTGAGGTCTCCTCTAGCTGTAGATAGGTAGGGTCTCCTCTAGCTGTAGATAGGTGGGGTCTCCTCTAGCTGTAGATAGGTGGGGTCTCCTCTAGCTGTAGATAGGTGAGGTCTCCTCTAGCTGTAGATAGGTGGGGTCTCCTCTAGCTGTAGATAGGTGGGGTCTCCTCTAGCTGTAGATAGGTGAGGTCTCCTCTAGCTGTAGATAGGTGGGGTCATGTTTTGTGTTAAGGGTTACGTGTCAAACAGATTCTGCTCTTCATCCTGACTCATTTCAGCAGAAACAGAGAAGGAAGGACAGCTAGGTGATTTCATAATATTTAGAAACGTTACCAATTTCAGCCTCTTCATCATGACGTGAAGATTAAAGATGGAGATTTGAGCAGAATGGCAGCATGAACGGCACTTCTGGCTTTCTACAGGCCAGAAGTAAAGAGGAGAAAGAAGAAATGCAGGTATCATGAAACCCTTAAAGCTGTTTTATGCTCGATGCATTGGAGGTGGCGCGTGCCGTCGTTACGTCAAAATGACGTACTTTCCCTGCCGGCGCGTCCGATTTATGGCGCGCGAGCAGAGGGCGCGCACCACTCTATTTATTTCAGCAGCGCGCGACAAACCGGAAACAGGAAGCCTGAACGAGTGTCGTGGAAATTATTCTTAATAACACGGGGTAAGTAAATAAAAGGTTCAAGTGAAACAAATTGAGCAGAAACCAAAGTCTGGTTGGTGAGTGTTTATTCTCATTTGCAAATGGAGAAACTAAAGAGCACTCTGAGTTACATCACACAGAAAACAACAACATATAGGAAACAACAAATGGTGACCGCCTTCCTTCTCCCCCCCCTCATGCATCTTGCAAAGACCCAGTTACACAAACACTTTGGAAAAGGTCATGTCATACCTTTTGGCCCAGTTCAACCCAGGACATAACACCTTTTCTCATTCAGCTGCTGGGAAAGTTAAAACTGTGTCCAGAGGGTCTGTTTATGGCGCCCCTGTCCCCTTATCAAAGGTTGTTTGGATAAACAGACGTCAGGGGAGACCTCAGGAAAGGACTCTGAGGAAAGAATAGTCAGGATTCGTTCAGTTAAAATATAATATATCTTTAGTAAAATGATAAAATGTTATTGCAAGAATACAATCATATGCATATGGTTCAGTAGCTCCTTCGAGACTTCACTCACCCTACCACCAACAAGTCTCTCCAGGTCTGACCCCGGACTTTGCATTTCCCTATTCTTTTATTCGTCTTTGGGTTCCTCCTTCCGTCCTTGCGTCTGGGTCGCCAATCGGTTAGATCACCCTCAGACTTTCTGTCTCCGAGAAGATGGGGAAGTTGCGCGCTAGCCTTGGGATCGCTCTCATTCTCTTCTTCTCTCATGGCCTAAATATTCTCTGTTACTTTAAGATATTTCATGCAAGTGCATTCTGTTCCAAATGTTTATCAAGGAGCACTCTTGCTCCAGTAAATTTGAACACATCATATCTTACACATGCCAGACAGGAGGAGACAGCGAGGCCGTCCCAGGCTACAGGACATTTTATCCTACACTCTTCAAAGTTTACGGCTTCAGCTGTCCCATCTGTTAAAATCCTTTTCTAAGTTTAACACGTACACTAAACAGATTAACCTAATAGAAGAATGTACGTTAAAAGTAAATTTGCCATCACACGAGCTCCTGGGAAACGTGATGCCAGGACTCGCCGAGTGACTGCAAGTCTCTCTGGTAAACTTACCGGGTTAAGACGAGTTATTTTATGGTGAATGAAAAGGCTCGATCCCATCAATTAGCTCATTGAATCAAATCGACGCATTGACGGCACTGCTGCTGCCTGTTCTGCCGTTGTTTATCTTTTTCTTCTTCTTCTAGTCCTCAGAAAGAAAAACATCGGTAGTCTTTGCTCCTTAGCGCCACCGCTGTTCAGGAGAAGACTGAAACTAGTGCCGCGACCACCACGCGCGCGTATAAATACTCACGGCAGTCCCGTGACGTCACATTTGGATGCCCCAGCTTGGCTGCGGTTACTGTAAAACGGCCAAAAGTCTGTTTTACAAAGAAACAACAAACATTTCACAATAATCCACAAATATATGAAAATCTACAAAAGGAAAACACAATAAAAATCACATGAAGGTTTAAAACAAGAAGACATTTCACTTCTGAACTGTAAAACAGGGCCAGCCTTTATCGATAGAAAAGATGAATGTAGCCCAAACTTCTTCTCCTGTGACGTTCAAGCACGATTCTTCCACAAGGTTTCAGGGGAAATGAGAGTCAGGCTTGGTCCTGCTCTTTGGCACCATCAGGGATACCTGTAACCATTTATGACCAGCCATAAAACAGGATTACTGGAAAGGGAGGGGGGGGGGGGCGGTAAACCTGCAGCTTCTTATCACCTGTGATACAGCAGGCGATCAGCTCAGTGTTGCTGTTCAGGCTTTGGGAAAACACAACCGAGCCGACATGGACAACACCGTTGGTCTGATTCGGACTGGACTCCTCGTTTTCTCTGTTTGTGTGTGTGTCGTTACCGGAGGTCCTATAGGTGAGTGGAGCCAGAATGCATTTGCTAGATTTAAGGAACAGATTTGATTTGAAAACCATAACAGTAGGAAAAATGAGGCTGACTCTTCTCTGATCTGGATTTTTGATATATTAATACTACAGATTAAGTCAGTAACTATAGACATTGTTTGTGTCCAAATGTGTTATGTCGATCCGCCCAAATATCAACGAGAAATACGTTACTTCCTGTCCCGACTGCATTTGGCCCAGAACAAGCTCCTGACAGGTACACTACAGTACCATATAACTCCTACCCTGGCCTCTCTCTACTGGCTGCCAGTTCTCTTTAGGTTTGACTTTGAGCTTCTCCTGTTCCTTTAAAATGTCCTAGGGTTACGTCTGAAAGTCCTTACTGATCTCAATAAGTGGCGTATGTATGACACGGCAATTCGTATGCCATTTTGGCGTGTTATCAAGACGTATAATTGCTTTTTAGTGTGTTTACCAACGCAGTTTGGCCTCCGTTGACTTACATCACCTTGCGATTGCGTGTCAATCTACGCCAAGTTCTCCTGAGAAAAGAACGGTAGTGCGTAGAATAAAAGGCCGAAAATCTGCGCAGGGAGGTTGGTCGGGGTGGAGGACGGGTCAAACAACAACAGGACTTTCACCCAGGAAATCGATCGTGCAACCGTCGCTTTCTTCATTTACTAAACCCAACCAGTGCGTACAGATAACACGCCACATGGCTTTAGAAAATGGCGTGTATGTTTACGCAAAGTCATGACGTCACGTTGGAAATTATTTAGTAGGCTAAAACAGTATGTGAGTATTTTTTTAGCATGTCCAAAAATCTTAGCATGAAACCAAAAGTACGTGAATTGCATACTAACTGCTACTAGATATTACAGTATGCCAACACTGGACACTACACCGGGATAAGTATCCCACAATGCAATGCTGTAGTAGTAACGTCAACGTTCATAACAGACAGACAGACAGCAACCAAGGCAGCTCTGCAACGTCCAAACCGCTCTAATTCATATTATTTCTACATAGCTAAACGACCTTTTCAGTTATTTAAGAGTTATCTGGCGATGCCGCTAGAGCGGAGGTCAGCAGGGATTACCATGGTTACGCGTCTCCAACAGCAAGGAGGCTCTCGGGAAGTGACGTAGAAAATTTACAGCTGAGTGCGTACGAAAAGATACACACGACTGTTAAGTTACACAAACGTATGCTGAACGATAGAACACATGTTGAGGACGTAGTGCAGGGTATGCGATTTTGGACGCAACCCTATAATCTCGCATTTCCAGCTCTATGTCCACAGCGCTGTTAACTAAGGTCTGGCTCTGGTTCTGGGATTGGAGGGGGGGGGGGGGGTGGTCTGGGTTGTTTGCATTTCTTTAAACCAATCACAATCGTTTTGGGTGGTGATAACGCACTCCGGACGCAGCCAAAAGTCTCGGGAAGGAAGTTGTTTTAGTGGATCCACTCGAGCACAAGCAGATACTCGACTCGGCGTTTTATCTGCATGAAATGATGCTGTCATATCAGTCTGATCACGCCTCAGTTAACGTTTTAGTGCTTCAAAGTCCAATGTCCGCTGTACGTCCGAGATAAAACTACGCAACAGTTAATACACAGGGTTTAAATGTTTTCAAATCCAATCAAATGGTTAAATGAATAACAGACAACACAGCGTAATAAACAGAGTTGTCAGTAGTGTGATGGTAACGCTGTTACCTGCTCATCACACAACAGAAATGAGATGTAAAAACTATTCAATTCCATTTAATTCAGCTTATTTAGGAAGGGAACAGAGCAAATTAATAAAATGCGTGATGTTACATGGGTTAAAACAGCCAGAATGAACCAGAAGGCTGTTTATCATCTGTAGTCCCCTGGCCTCGATGTTAGAAAAGGCTTTTTAAACACGCAGTCTGGACACAAATCACCTCTAAACACACAGCACATTCACACGTACTCCAAATTGTATGGTTTTGCAATGATGCAATGAGGTTGCTGCTTGGTGTCCCTAGGAGGCATAGAGCCAGTCATTTGTTTGTGTCCACTAGAGCGCCAACCTGTGACGCACTCTTAACACGACTGATGTTTAGTTTTATGTGTCGCCTGGACCAAGAGAACCACAGCTGAAGGCCTCGTCAGCCCTTTGAGAAGCTGCTATAGATACACTTCTAGATTAAGACGGCATTGGTGCAATAGCCTGTATAGCATATATAGGCTAATATGCAATTTGTGTGTATTTTGTATCTTTTATACCTTTTATACTGTATGATGTGTTATATGGACCTGTGTCTGCAATACAACTTTATCATTGAACCATTTTAACAAAACTCATATAGTTCATGTTGTATCAGGCCTGTTGAACGAAGGAGTTTGGGTAAACTGACTATAATCTATAATCTCTCTCTCTCTCTCTCTCTCTGTATATATATATATATATATATATATATATATATATATATATATATATATATATATATTAACTTTTCTTTTGTTCCTCAAGGTACAACCATAAATTGTGGAGAAGATAACAATCAAGTTTTAGGTGCAGTGGATGAAGGATATGAAGGTGAGTTAGATATATTTATGTTAAAGACTACAAAATTAGATACATTTAAAGTCACATTTTGAAGAAAAAAAAATAAGATTACAAATAAAATTAATCTTTTTTTATGAGGCAAATCTATTGATTAAATGATGTTGATGAAAGGGTTTCAAATTGAAAGTGGTTTCATGTTTAACCTGTTATTCATCATTTCATCGACCTCATTTCATGTGCTCTCTCTAAGTAGTGATAACTACATTCATGTCATGTTCATTGGTGTTTAAACTGGCTTTATATTGTTATATTTAATAATTAATAAGGTGGAGGTTTTAGATTTCATTTCAACTTTGAAAAAGACTAATTTGCTAACTCTTCTCAACGTTTCTCCTTCTCCTTTTGTTGCTTATGTTGCTAGTTTATTGTTGTATTTCTGCCCTCTACGTTTCATCTTCTTCTTCTTTCTCTCTCATCTTCTCTGCAAGATGCATTGTGTGCTAAATCTTCAGGGATAGGAGGGCCAAACTATTCCTGGGGAGTTACAAAATATGGTTTCAGATCAGACACCTAGTAAAACCAGGGTCAGATTCACCAATAGAGAAATTGGAACAAATGCCAATGTAGTGATGTACTACCGTTTACGGGAGAGCAAAGTGTCGCTGATGCATGAGGTTAACACCCATTTATTTGCCAAAGTATTTTCTTTCTCAATATGCAGCATACGTGTGAAAATGGTGGATTATTCAGTAAGATAGATCATTTATTTAAAGTTCATGATCAGTGATTTCTGAGAAATCATGGAGGACAGGCCCGTAGACAAGGGGGGTTCAGGTGGTTCGAAAGAGCTCACCTACCCCCTGCAGTTCTCCAAAGTACCCCTAGGGGTACGCGTACCCCCCATTTGAGAAACACTGCACTAGGCTGGCTGAGGGCCTGAAGAAGGACTCAGACCTGTGTTTGTTTCTTTCCTGATTTCACCATTATGGAAAAAAAAACATGCTTACACTGGTGCTCTGTGTGCATAAGATGTGTACGTAGTCCGTCTCACAATGCTCCCATGATGCTGCAGGAGATGTGGAGGTGGTGAGCGGGATCACGGCAGGAAGCGGCGTGAAGCTGGTGTCCTACCTCTTCCCACCTCACCTGGAGTATCTGGAGCTGAGCTTCACGCCCGGAGACACCAGCGCCACCGTTCGCACCAAGAAGCCACTGGACGCAGACACACTGGCAAACGTGAGTCCCGGAAACCTAGAAATGAACTTTACATGCTGCTGATTTAAAGCATTTAAGAAAAAGTGCAAGAGAAACAAGAAGCCGAAAATGGTTTATAAAGATACCCTCCCCCTATTAAGTATCAATAGTCATACATAAAAAATAAAAAAAAGGATGAAAAGACTGCATAATTCATCAAAGAGTTAGCAATCATACACTGAACGTAGGACTTTATATTTACAAGTTGAGATGCATTACAATGAAATCCAGAAATGAAGTACTGTATGTGTCAAACTAAAGGCCCGCAGGCCAAATCCAGCCCGTCGCAAATTTGAATCCTGCCCGTATATCAATTTAGGTTCACAATGAATTTTGGCCGGACTAGTTGGGTGGCAAATTACGCGACACTCAATGCAGAATTTGGCAGATTTGCCGACTTGGAGACTCAGAAATTCCCCCAGAAGCAGAGAGTTAGCATGTTCAGGCTGTGAAACAGGTTGCTGTGAGTCTGCTGTAGCACACTTAAAGTGGCGCTATGCAGTTTTGGCCATTTGTTGTCTGTTTCCTGTCTTGTTGCTGGCAGGTTTCTCTATAGAGCCCCCCCCCCCCTACAGCTTCAGAATAGATATCTGGCAGCTCCTATGTTTCCTCGTGTCTGACTCCTCTCTCGGTCAGTCTGCCGCTTCCTCTTCCTCTCTTCCTCCCACAATGCTTTCCTAGCTTTCTGCTTCTTTTTTGCCGGCTCAGCCGTGACGATAGTGTGAAAAACTCCATCTCTACCTCGTTAGCCGGTTCCTGAACGGCCGTATGCGTGCAGCGCCGTGAAGCAATTTGTTACATGGCGAGACCTGATATCACGCCATACCTCGCCGGCCGAAAGTTGCGAGGGTGGTTTTTCCGCTCACAGGCGCTGGGGGGGGAGCGAGACGACCACCAGTCAGCTCGAAAAAAAAAAAAAAAATCATATAACCATTCCAGTGACTCTGAAGCTGTTCACTTAAAGGTAAATTAAAGTAAAAAAAAGAAAACTGCATAGTTCCCCTTTAAAATGTAATCTTTGTTTTGCTTGATTTTCTAGATTATTTGATGGCTGAGGAGCTTTTTTGTTGACTTGTGAAATTTTTATCTCGACCAAACTGTAAGTGCGAAGGCCACATGAGACAAAAATAAAGATATTTTACTTTTTCGATTAAATAAAAGCATGTCAATAAACTAGACATGCCTGGCCCTCGATATGATTCTCATTTTCCAGTGTGACCCCTAAGTGAAATTGAGTTTTACGCCCCTGCCATAAAGTGTTATAAATATTTGCTAAAGTCCTTTGTGGATGTTTTTTCAATACTTAGTGGAAATCTTAAAAGTAACAGTCTTTTTAGAGCAAAATTCCTTATTTTTTGCCAGACTGTGTCTGTGCTGAGCTGGAGTGGAGGGACAGTAGTTTTCAATTCCATCTTTAAAGATACTTTGATTTACTATTTAACACATCTTCAGTGTCCTATGAGTCGCCTCAACTCTGTGTTCATGTCTTACAGAGTGGCGGCACCTTGTATTACTCTATCATGTGTGACGACGTCACTAAGGTGGGTGTAAAATGTAAGAGTCACAGTATTCTGACACTAACGTTACAAAACAAATTATTTCAACTGATGTTTCTACCTTTTGCAGCACAACAACACTCGGAAACTGGAGGTCAACGATCTCAATGACAACAGCCCGATATTTGAACAGAAGTCTTACAGCATTTCTGTCTCTGAGGTAAGTGACTGAACGCTGTTAGAAAAGAAACTGTAGATACATTTCTATTGATTAGGATGTTCAGCTGACGTTCAGCATCTCAGCTCCTGCTGCCAGCTGGATAAGCTTTAGCTGTAATTGGCTCAGCTGATCAAAGACTTCTGTTGCTCAAAGTGTTATCTTGCGTCTGATTTGCTGACCTAACTTCCCCAAATTGCTTCCAAAAGTATCTGAATCAGGCTGCAGTAAAATGAGTTAAAGGGTAACTTCGTTTTTTTATATTTTAATTTTTATATTGTTTTTATATTTTACATTTTCCCAGGCATTGTAATCCTATAGGACCAATGGGCATCGTCAGTTTCCGTCCACTAAACAGTCCCTTCAGAAAAACGTGATTATGCGATCGCATAATTCAATGCATAATCAGCCAAAGTCCGCATATTTATGCGGGGGCCGCATTTTTTCAAATACGCCGCACTTTCGCCGCATAAATTGCCGATTTCCGCGCAAAATATGCGGGGCTTGCATGATTTCATAATCCCCGCATTTTCATTGCAAAAAAGTCACACATATCTCAGCAGAAAGATGAAAAATGTTGCGTTTACTTCACACAAGAGCAGCCATTTCCCGCTGTTGCCATGGGAACGTTATGAAGTGATGTAATTTCTCCTAGTGAGAACACGGTGTTGGGGGAATCACTTTTTTTTCTCTTTTTCATCAAACTGCAGTTTTTGCAAGTTACCGCAATTTAATCGCATAAAATTGCATAAATATCCCACATATTCCATCACATTTTTTAAGAAAACGTGCCGCATAATCAAGGATTTTTGATCGCAACAATCACAAAAAAACTCCGCGTTTTTTTGGAGAGACTGACTTAAAGTTCTGTTTTTGCCACTGACAGGCTCAGATTATATTCTAAGTGTCTGACAACATTATGAAAGGATCCCTACAGAGATAGAGCTTTTTATGTAACATGAAACAGCTCCTACATAACCATCGCCAAACCCACCAGACTCCATGTAAATAATCAGGACTTTTAGCGTGTATAGAGCCAGACTCCATGTAAATAATCACGACTTTTAGCGTGTATAGAGCCAGACTCCATGTAAATAATCAGTACTTTTAGCGTGTATAGAGCCAGACTCCATGTAAATAATCAGTACTTTTAGTGTGTATAGAGCCAGACTCCATGTAAATAATCAGGACTTTTAGCGTGTATAGAGCCAGACTCCATGTAAAAAATCACTACTTTTAGTGTGTATAGAGCCAGACTCCATGTAAATAATCAGGACTTTTAGCGTGTATAGAGCCAGACTCCATGTAAATAATCAGTACTTTTAGTGTGTATAGAGCCAGACTCCATGTAAATAATCACTACTTTTAGCGTGTATAGAGCCAGACTCCATGTAAATAATCACTACTTTTAGCGTGTATAGAGCCAGACTCCATGTAAATAATCAGGACTTTTAGTGTGTATAGAGCCAGACTCCATGTAAATAATCAGGACTTTTAGCGTGTATAGAGCCAGACTCCATGTAAAAAATCACTACTTTTAGTGTGTATAGAGCCAGACTCCATGTAAATAATCAGGACTTTTAGCGTGTATAGAGCCAGACTCCATGTAAATAATCAGTACTTTTAGTGTGTATAGAGCCAGACTCCATGTAAATAATCACTACTTTTAGCGTGTATAAAGCCAGACTCCATGTAAATAATCAGGACTTTTAGTGTGTATAGAGCCAGACTCCATGTAAATAATCACTACTTTTAGCGTGTATAGAGCCAGACTCCATGTAAATAATCACTACTTTTAGCGTGTATAGAGCCAGACTCCATGTAAATAATCACTACTTTTAGCGTGTATAGAGCCAGACTCCATGTAAATAATCACTACTTTTAGCGTGTATAGAGCCAGACTCCATGTAAATAATCACTACTTTTAGCGTGTATAGAGCCAGACTCCATGTAAATAATCAGGACTTTTAGTGTGTATAGAGCCAGACTCCATGTAAATAATCAGGACTTTTAGCATGTATAGAGCCAGACTCCATGTAAAAAATCACTACTTTTAGTGTGTATAGAGCCAGACTCCATGTAAATAATCAGGACTTTTAGCGTGTATAGAGCCAGACTCCATGTAAATAATCAGTACTTTTAGTGTGTATAGAGCCAGACTCCATGTAAATAATCACTACTTTTAGCGTGTATAGAGCCAGACTCCATGTAAATAATCAGGACTTTTAGTGTGTATAGAGCCAGACTCCATGCAAATAATCAGGACTTTTAGCGTGTATAGAGCCAGACTCCATGTAAATAATCAGGACTTTTAGCGTGTATAGAGCCAGACTCCATGTAAATAATCAGTACTTTTAGTGTGTATAGAGCCAGACTCCATGTAAATAATCACTACTTTTAGCGTGTATAAAGCCAGACTCCATGTAAATAATCAGGACTTTTAGTGTGTATAGAGCCAGACTCCATGTAAATAATCACTACTTTTAGCGTGTATAGAGCCAGACTCCATGTAAATAATCACTACTTTTAGCGTGTATAGAGCCAGACTCCATGTAAATAATCACCACTTTTAGCGTGTATAGAGCCAGACTCCATGTAAATAATCACTACTTTTAGCGTGTATAGAGCCAGACTCCATGTAAATAATCAGGACTTTTAGTGTGTATAGAGCCAGACTCCATGTAAATAATCAGGACTTTTAGCATGTATAGAGCCAGACTCCATGTAAAAAATCACTACTTTTAGTGTGTATAGAGCCAGACTCCATGTAAATAATCAGGACTTTTAGCGTGTATAGAGCCAGACTCCATGTAAATAATCAGTACTTTTAGTGTGTATAGAGCCAGACTCCATGTAAATAATCACTACTTTTAGCGTGTATAGAGCCAGACTCCATGTAAATAATCAGGACTTTTAGTGTGTATAGAGCCAGACTCCATGCAAATAATCAGGACTTTTAGCGTGTATAGAGCCAGACTCCATGTAAATAATCACTACTTTTAGCGTGTATAGAGCCAGACTCCATGTAAATAGTCACTACTTTTAGCGTGTATAGAGCCAGACTCCGTGTAAATAATCAGGACTTTTAGCGTGTATAGAGCCAGACTCCATGTAAATAATCAGGACTTTTAGCGTGTATAGAGCCAGACTCCATGTAAATAATCAGGACTTTTAGCGTGTATAGAGCCAGACTCCATGTAAATAATCAGGACTTTCAGCTTGTATAGAGCCAGACTCCATGTAAATAATCAGGACTTTTAGCGTGTATAGAGCCAGACTCCATGTAAATAATCACTACTTTTAGTGTGTATAGAGCCAGCATATTTTCACATATAAATGGGTGAGTTAAGGGTTTATTTCAACCAAACCAGAGTGGTGATTGTTGGAACAGAGGAGAGATGAACCAAGACGGCTCTTGATGATACTGGACCAAATTGAAAGATTACTGCTCCCATCAGTCACATAATCACAGAAAGGACAACAAAACATGGGAAGAAAATGTAGTTACCGTTTAAATAAAGATAACTGCAGCTACAAGTGTTGTGTTCAGGCTCAAATGTTTGACCTGTAGGAACAACAGAACATGCATATTATATATTATGTTTATTAGCATCTGCGGGTCATTCAGCCTTTTTCTTTTTTCAGACACAACAGACTGAGAGCGAGGTTCTTCGAGTGAAAGCTACAGACAGAGACATCACCCCAGCAAACAACGCAGTGACATATTCCATGGTAATAATAATAATAATAATGCATTTTATTCATATAGCACTTTTTACAACACTCCAAACTACCAACATGTATCAAACATTAAAAGCATAGCATAAGAGCATTGTAATAAAATAATAATATAACCATATTTGGAAAAAACTACAATGAATGTTTCCATTTACACCAATGCTAGTACCTGAATTATTGTTTTAATGACAACTTTTAAAGATATTCGTAGTAAACAGGTCGACATTGATTCATGTTGTCACTGCACTGTGGAAGCTTAAGGGCGGATGTAGTTGCTTATGTGTTTTTAAATGTATGAACAAATCCAAATAATTACTATATTTAATTTCTCGCAAGCACAAGATACTTTTCTCTTGAGCAGACGAAAGTATCTCGTGCTCACAACATACCAAGTATTCATCTTCCTGAAAACACAACGCAAATGTACCTGATATTGGCAATTAACAAACGTAAAGATGATAAGGCAACTGTTAACCAATGTCATGCTTTGAATGTGAACTTTAGCTTTAGCCACATGACGTTAGCAGTACCTTGTTAGCATGAATTTGCTAGCCTTAGATTGGTTTCTCACGAGTAGCAAACAAATAATTCCCCATGTCCCTTAAAGGTGCCGTAGGTAGGATTATGAAAATCCAGGATTTAGCTAAAACAATTCAACATCAACAACTTCTCAGTCCCTCCCCCCCTTTCTGCTAAAGCCCAGAAACAATCTCCTAAGCCCCTCCCCCCACAAGGGAGAATGAATGCGTGTGCATGAGCAGTGATTGATGCCCTGATTGGTGCATCTGAACAGGGAGAGGTGGATTTTTGTAAATCTCACTCCAGGCTGTAGTGGATTTATTTGAAATGACCTGCTTCATGTAGTTCTACTGGAACATAGGGTCAGTTTCAGCAGATATGACAGGAAGGTAGTTTTAGAAGGCTTACCTACTGCACCTTTAACTTTAGCCACATGACGTTAGCAGTACCTTGTTAGCATGAATTTGCTAGCCTTAGATTGGTTTCTTATGAATAGCAAAAAAAATAATTCCCCGTGTCCCTTAAGGGGCTCCATAATTTTTATATAAACATACAGGAAAAGTAAAACATGTGAACCAAATTGTTTTAAGTCGCCTACATTTTAATTTTTAAATGTATGTTTAGTTGTTTTTTTTATTATCACGAATACATGATTTCAAAAACAGATATCTTTCATTTGAGATTAAAACCTCTTCAGTCTCAAGACAATGAGAAAATTAAACACAATAAAGAGTCACTGTTGCCGCTCTGGGCTTCCACACGTGTCATGATAAGTAACAGTTATCTGTGTGGATGTGTGATGGTAACTTTCTGTCATTAGGCACCAACGTCAGAGGACTTTACTGTGACCAACTCTGGGGCTTTTATGTTGAAGAGACGTTTGAACTACAATTTAGTGCAAAAGTACAACTTCGTTGTGACGGCCAAGGTAAGCGAACACATCTGCTCATTCAGAAGGAATTAGAGCCATGATGAGATGAATACCTAAATGATCCCGCTGTGTCCGCTGCAGGATAACGGGGGATTAAATGACACAGCCACTGTGGCCATCGCTGTACTCGACTTCGATAACCTAAATCCGTATTTCAGCCACAATGTGTACCGGTCCTTTATTCCAGAGAATCAGGTGAGTCTCTTAAACTAAATACTGCAACATTTCTCTCACAGATAATGCCATGTCTTTTTCTAAGCATCTATGTGCTAAAGAAATCTACACAGTCTGTCAAAAGTGACGAGGTTGTGGTGCATTTCTAAGACTTAATTAATTAATGAGTAGGTTGGACACCTCTCAGCTCTTACAATATTTGTATTTTTATGTATACTTTAGTGTTTTCTTTGTTTTCTTAATCTTAAAGGTGCCGTAGGTAGGATTGTGAAGATCCAGGACTTCAAAAATATTTGACTATCAACAACTTCTCAGTCCCTCCCTTCTGCTAAAGCCCAGAACGGCCTCCTAAGCCCCTC
>CM042427.1:39940780-39955780 GCA_023631565.1 Gymnocephalus cernua | reverse complement strand
AGTCTAATAAGTCATAATTTCTGCTTTTTTTAACTCAAGAATTAGGTATAATTTCCTGTAAATTAGGTTTTTTATTGACCATGAATTCCAAAAATAAGTAATAAGTGTAAAACTAGTTATGAGTTGGTGTTGGTGATGTTTATACATGGTGGTGAAAAGAAGCGCTAAACGTCAAAAAAGCGCCAAAAAACACTGAATAAAGCGCCAAAAGAGACAAAAACGTCAGAAAAAGTGCTGATTTTCAGTTCTGACCGGGAGGACGATGCACGGGCGAATGGAAGACAACACAAGGGTTAAAAACAACAACAATAGAGCTCTATGGCACAGAGGAAGAATATATATCAGGCTTTGATATACACATATATACACACACATATAAACACACACACACACACACACGGACACACACGGACACAGACACAATACTTAGTTAGTCGATACATTCACTGAACGTTTTGGCCTTTTGATTGGGATTTTTTGACCAGAAAATAATTATTGAATATCACCAGACATGTCCTGTTATCTTGCTACAGCTATTTTTTTTAAACTGTGGGGAAACAGACAGCGTTGTATCTGGACCTGTATGCATTGTAACCTTAACCTTTGCTGTCCTTTTGTTGACTAAAAGATCAAAGCAACTGAGAAGGATCCACCCAACAATGTTGCAGAGGTGCAAGTCAGCGTAACTCTTCTGGATGACAATGACAACAGTCCTGCGTTCACCAGTAAGAAGTACGAGGGAAAAGTGTTTGCAAATCAAACGGTGGGAATGTCTCTGGTCCAGGTGAGTGATGAAAACAGTTGTGTTAAATATTTCTCAAGCATGTTCTGAACCTGATTTAAATCATGTAATCCATGTTGTCACCACATTTTGTATAAAGTCCATATTTCGCCCCCAAGTGTTGAGCATGAGGCCAGTTACTGTGACAATCGCTTAAATAACAGAAGCAACATATTTTGTTTTTTATACATCTTAACGGTGCGTTCTTTTTGCCTCGGAAGTCGGAGGTCGCAACTGGGAATGACGTCACACACGAGTTTGAATGCGTTCTTTTTGCAAGTCTAATTTTCATTGTTTTCATTAGCTCTAGCCAGGTTAGCCGTTGTTAGCAACGCCAGTTTAAACAACGTATACGCTGTTTTTTTTGTGCATACAAACCGCGTGACAACACAGATAGAAGACAGCGCTGCGTGTACGGCTGATTTAGTGTGACACAAATAACACAAAAGTGCTTATAACTGTATGTTATAACTATGTTACTACAGCTTTCACAACTGTCGATACAGGGGGCAGCCATGTTGGATTTTCAGCTCGGGGTACTCGATGGTTGTACAAGTTCCGAGCTCGTAAATACGAGGTCAGGGGGCGTGTTTACTGACTTTGACCTCGTAAAATACGAGTTGCGAGGCAAAAAGAACGCACCATAAGTTCTCATAATTTATTTTTTACATAACCAACATATTTCAATCTCATGTTTGTCAAATGCACAACTTCAAGGGGACCCTCTTTGAGTTGTAAATTATACTCTGATAGAAATAGATTTATGTGAACAGAGAGTAACATTTCTAAATTCACATTACACTTAGACATTGGTTCAGCTTGTATTATTTCGATAAAAAAACACGCTTGTTTAGATTAGAAAGGTGCCGCAGACATGAAATGTGGAGTTCTTCAAGGTTCAATTTCAGGTCCCTTTCTTTTTCTTTGCAAAACATTAGTTGGGGTTAAATCTGCCCTCCGCCGCTATGCTGATGACACCCTTCTTTAACTAACCCTGAACCGTCTTTTGTACAACTTAAACATAATAAGTCATGTCTTTTATAAACGCAACACATAGTTCATTGATTAATTCAATTCAGTTTTATTTATAGTATCAAATCATAACAAGAGTTATATCAGGACACTTTACAGGTAGAGTAGGGCTAGACCACCCTCTATAATTTATAAAGACCCAACAATTCCTGTAATTTCCCCAAGAGCAAGCATTAGACAGTCCCTCCAGAAAAACGCGATTATGCGATCGCAGAATTCAACGCATAATCAGCCAATGTCCGCATATTCATGCGGGGGCCGCATTTTTTCAAATACGCCGCACTTTCGCCGCATAAATTGCAGATTTCCGCGCAAAATATGCGGGGCTTGCATGATTTCACAATCCCCGCATTTCCGTTGCAAAAAAGTCACATATATCTAGGGTTGGGTACCGAAACTTGGTGCCAATAGGCCCCCGGATCCGAGGTAAACGGTAGTAACGAGACTGAATAAGAACAAAGATTTCGGTGCCTTGTTTTGGTCCCTGACTTTACACTATAATCGACAGCAGGTAACGTTAGCCTACCTTTAGCTAGCAGCGTGATTAAACACGGTTAACATGCTACAGGTGACGTTAAACAGTGTAAAGTGTGACTGTATATCAACAGTCTGCTCTGCAGTGCAGCAGCTGCTGACTTCGGAAAAACATAGACGGTGCATTCACTGAAACTGGTAACCTACAGCCTCGCGGTGCATTCGTAGTTATTGTAAAATACCGTTTTCCCATCTGGTTGCTGTTTTTGTCGTCCAACAGCAAGCCTACTGGTGAAATAAGTTATTGTTTATTATAAGTTATAGTTATTACATTACTATTAAATCATTTAATTTTGACCATATGGCCTTAGTAATAAACAATGTGTTAATCTTAAATGTCACCGGCTGTTGTTTAGTAGGTCTATCCTTCTTGTTTCTTCTTCTTTTTTAAAAACTTTCTTAAAAAGTATCAGTTCAGGCACCTTTTAGGCACTGGCACCGTTTTAAAAATACCGATTTAGCACCGGTATCAGAAAAAAACCGAAACAATACCCAACCCTACATATATCTCAGCAGAAAGTTAAAAAAAATGTTGCGTTTACTTCACACAAGAGCAGCCATTTTTTCCCTGTTGCCATGGGAACGTTATGAAGTGACGTAATTTCACCTACTGAGAACACGGTGTTGGGGGGGAATCACTTTTTTCTCTTTTTCATCAAACCGCAGTTTTTGCAAGTTCCCGCAATTTTTGCAAGTTCCCGCAATTTCATCGCATAAAATAGCATAAATATCCCACATATTCCATCGCATTTTTTAAGAAAACGTGCCGCATAATCAAGGATTTCTGCCCGCAACAATCACAAAAAAACTTTTTCTGGAGGGACTGATTAGAGTGGCGAGGAAAACTCCCTTTAGGAAGAAACCTCGGACTGACCGAGGCTCTTGTTAGGCGGAGCCGGTTGGGGGTGTGATTAGTCTGATAAGTGTCTTCCCTCTGCTCCATCCTTTACTCTGCTGGACTATCATTATAGTTATACGATTATTTTAGTTTTTACTGTTGTCATTCTTTGGTTGCTATGTAATGTTGATTTATTTAATGTTAAGATGATGATGTGTGTAATTGAACTCAAAGGTTAAGGCAGAAGATCCAGATGCTGATAAGAACGGGCAGATCAAATACTCTATTGAGTTTGGCAACAATGACGGATACTTCTCAATCGAAGAAAACAGTGGAGACGTCACCCTGGCTAAAATCATTCCCCTGGTGGAGAACAAGATGTTGGCGTTCCCTCTTTACATAACAGCCAGAGATGGTAGATCTGAGTATCCAGTACTTCTTGAAGCTTGTCAGAAATTCAAGAATCACTTATTCTGATTGTGATGATTCAGCCTATTATAGCAAAAGAGCCAATCAGCACAAAATCACACCTTTGTAATCAGCAATAATCATTATTTTGCACTGAGCATTAATCCTTTAAGTATCAATATGTTTCGAATACCAATGTCTTTTACATTAGGTTCTGTATCTGTATTTTCGTTAGACTGCCCTCTGTGGGCTGAAATGTCACGTCAAGCTTTGGCAGTATCAAATACTTCGTGATCATAAAATTCTTATCACACCCTTACACAGATTGGTGTTCACGGACATAAACCTTTATTGGCTCCAACTCTCTACCGCACTTAGTTGAATCTTTCAAAAAGGCTCTTTACATTTACATTTCTCAGCCTTGGACATTATGTTGTAGTTTCCATTAACTCAGGCTTTACATAACACCCAGGGTTAACAACTCGAGAAAAGAACTTAAGCAAACAAAAATCCACCACCAACAACACAAGCTTAAACATAATATGTACATGAAGAAATCCAATTTTGCACTGGAAGAGTTTGTATTGCACTAGAATAAATCATTTGGAGCAGGTATAAACATTTTGACTTGTTAGTTTGGAGCCTGCTGAGGCCTTGGTACAGTATTCATCTCAGACCTATACATAACTGCAGCTACATAATTGTGATAAAGTAGGGGATGTCAACTTAGCCTAGCTCCGCCCGCCTACGTACTTCTGCTCAATTTTCATTTTCCTTCAGTACTAACAAAGAATTTCTAATAAGGGAAGAAGTTCTACTCTCTCGTTACTTCTGGCTTCTGAACTAGTTGCAGTTCCACTCTTGATCCATATACAGTAGGGGGCGCTCACAGGCCAGTGCAGAATGAATGGGACTCTATGGAGCTGTACCCCTAAAAATCCACTTTTCTCAGGATATCATTTTTTGTCTAGTAATTTGAATGTTGCATTCGAAAGGGGAGGAGAAGAAAATACACACTGCTGGGTGTTAGATTTTTTTAAAGTCATTTTATTGTTCTAAAAAGCCTTTTAAAATGTCAATGACGTCATACACATCGTACGGCCGAGATACTGCTTTACGGCGAGCTCTGAGTCGCTTCCTTTGTTCTCTCGAGGCATTGACAACACAGCTGACAGGTTAGACTCTCCCTGTCGATACATGTGCTAGAAAGAGGGTGCCAAGCGCGATCTCTGGTCGTAATTGGTCCTTCACTGACCAATCAGCATTCATTAGCAGAATGCTAGCATGGTACGGGCAACAACGACTCAACCTGTAAGAAATCGAAAGGGCATAAGTACTCATTCATTCAACTTTCGACCTATAATCCATGTTGAACTTGCAAAAACGACAATCAAATCTGAGATTTCTCAACAACAATCAGGCGAAAGAAGAGACAAATTTAGCCGTCTAGCTCCATAGACTCCCATTCATTTTGCACTGGACCGTGATCACCCCCAGTGGAACTCTGGTGGAACTGCAACCAAATTCGGTACAATGGGGCTGAATGGGGAATGGAAAGGCTTTTCATAGACCAGCTTTGGTACTAATTCTGGGTTTGCGGTATATTTGTGGGTTTTCTCCAGTCAAATCTTTACCGGTCCAATCAGCGAACAGAGGGAGTGGCTGAGAACGATGCCGTTGAGGTTTGAGTTGTAGATCCGTAATGGCGGCGTAGAAAGATGCAAGCAAAGCCATTCGGTCCGTTGTGGCGACGCTGCCGAATATCCAGAAGTTAAAGCCTGAGCAAGAACAATCTTTGCTGAGTTTTGTTGGTGGCCGTGATGTCGTGGCCCTCCTCCCCACGGGGTTCAGGAAAAGTTTGATTTTCCAGCTGGCTCCGTTAGCGGTGAAGGAGTTGGCTAAGGCGAACGCTAGCGATGCTAAGCCGACGTCACGACCAAACGTTAGCGATTGGTTACGGCAGATCCAGAGTGGCTCTGGGCAGATCCAATAGTTTTAAATGTAGGACCAGGCTAATGTCAACTTACTTTGTCAACAGACTTATCACACATATGTCATTATGATATTCTTCTCCATCTCTCCTCTAGGGGGAACCATATCTCGCTCCTCCTCAGCACTGGTTAACGTTAGTGCGCCTGGTGACTCTAAACCTCAGTTTTTACACAGAGTTTACCGTGGCACCGTGGAAGAAGAGCAGGAAGCAGGAGTTGTCATTCTTAGGGTAAGTTTTTACTTAAGTTGGCCATATCAAAATGTCTGTGATGTTTTTATTAACCACCTATTTATCTAACATCCAAAGTCAATTTGTATTAGGTACTCACTGTTGTTCAGAAAATGGGATAATCAACTTCCGATTCTCCATAAATTCACAGTTCATCTTTATGTGTTCAGGTGGCCTTCATGGCGATAGCTGCTGAGATTCCTGTGACTCTCCGCGTCGATACGGCCGCCGACAAGTTCGCCATCTCCTCCAGTGGTGAATTCACCACTAAAGTGAAGCTGGACTACGATGAGGCTCCACACAACTACTCTGTGACGATCTCCATCTCGGACGGAGTCAACAGTGACAGTGCAGTTTTGGAGGTTCAAGTCACCGACGTCAATGACAACAGTCCTGTTTTTACCTCTGATTCTGTCACAAAATCGGTCCCAGAGGACGCAGAGGTAGGATCCAATGTGACTGATGTTCCCGCTACAGACAAAGACAGCAGCTTCAACCAGGAGATCAGGTACTCTCTAAGAGGAGGAGAGGGGAAGTTCTCTGTCGATCCTGTGTCTGGGATGGTGAGTGTGACCGGAGCACTTGATAGGGAGACTAAGGCAGAGTACAGCCTGCTGATGGTGGCTGAAGATCAGGGTCGTCCAGCCAGGTCGGCCACAGCCTCCCTGCTGGTCCGAGTGTCGGATATCAACGATAACGTCCCCAAGTTCTCAAATGCTGAGTATCAGGGTGAAGTCTTGGAGACGGCGTCAGTGGGTACAACCTTGCTTACATTATCAGCTGTAGACCCCGATGAAGGAGTAAAAGGGAGCATTACTTACAGTATTTTGAGCCAGAGTCCCTCATCAGACGCTCCTGTTTTTGAGTTGGACTCTTCCAGCGGGACTCTGCGGCTGGCCCAGCCTCTGGACTACAGCGAGGTGAAGGTGTACAGCCTCGTGGTTCAGGCCTCCGATGGAGGGACTCCCTCTCTGGTTGGGAACGGCTCTGTGGTGGTGAAGGTGAAAGACGTGAACAACAACCCGCCTGAGTTCAGTAAGGAGAGGTACGACGTGGCCGTCTCTGAGAACCTGGCCAGCGGCTCGTCCATCCTGACCCTGGAGGTCACTGACCGGGATGAGGTGAGTAAAACCGCCTGAAAAATGTTTGGTTCTTAGCGCCATTAAATCAGACTCTTTGTGTGCAGTTCCTACATGTACTTTGAAATACATACTGTGTTAACAATCAGGACATTTTGCTACCAGTTTGCTACCACAGTAGCCTGGGTAAACCCTGACGAACTTCCAGCAAATTTGAGATTTGCTCTGTAAGTCCGTCTGGCCAAGAGCCCATTCAAGCCCATTTCCAATGTCCCCAAAATCGAGCCACCAATCACAACCGTTGAGACGGCTTTACACAATGACGATAGCGCAGCGACAGCAAGCAGCTTTTTGTTTACATTCAACATGACACGGCCACCGAACCCGTCGCTGCCACGTCACCCGGATGATTCGCCGAAGGACTATCCAATAGCGCCCAGAGGCATTTGAGCGGCATCCGTTGGAAAAGAACAGTCAATGAACCTTCACCAGACCCTTCTCAGTTACAACTGAGAAGGGTCTGGAGTCATGAAGTCAGCGGAGGTATTTAACACATTATCTTCTGCTGCAGGGTGGATTCTCCGGTGGTTACTTCCTGTATACCAACGATACCTTTGACGTCAACAAACAAGGAGTGGTCTCGCTGAGGAAGGACGTCACCTTGGACAGAGAGACGAAGGACAGATACATGTTACAGGTGCAACACGGTGACATTTTCTATCTATTCCTGTTTCAAGAAAAACTTGAAGTGCGTCCAGTCCTCTCAGAGAAACACACAGCAGTTTATTTGTTGCAAATTTTGACGGCGATGGCCTTTACAATAATAGTTCATTCAGTGTGCTGATGTTGATTGGCAAAATGGCTATTATCTGTCATTATCTGCCGTTATCATTCACACCATAATTGTGTGAATGCTGATTCAGCAGCATTCACAGTCATCTATACTATGACTTTTTTATCACTTTTTTCGACATATTATATTATGACTTTTTTCACTTTTTTTGACATACTACACTATGAATTTTTATTGACTTTTTTCGACATACTACACTATGACTTTTTATTGACTTTTCAACATATTATACTATGACTTTTTTATCACTTTTTTCGACATACTATACTTTTTTCACTTTTTTGATATACTATACTATGACTTTGTATTGACTTTTCGTCATACTATACTATGACTCTTTTATCACTTTCTTTGACATACTACACTATAAATTTTTATTGACGTTTTTCGACATACTATACTTTTTTCACTTTTTTTGACATACTATACTATGACTTTTTATTGATTTTCTTTCGTCATACTATAATATGACTTTTTTTTATCACTTTCTTTGACATACACTGAATTTTTATTGACTTTTTTCGACGTACTATCCTATGACATTTCATGACTTTTTCCGACATGCAATACTATGACTTTTTATTTACTTTTCAACATTTATGCTTGTATTCAACTTTTTTCTTTTTAAAATAGTAACCTCTTTTCTCTCTTTTTTTACATTGACAATGGAGCAATCTTCAAATCCTCTTCACGCTTCCTCCACTTCGAAATTCTTCTCCTCCTACATACTTTCACCTACAAACCTCATTCAAACTTTAGGCTGTTAACAAATCCTCCAGCTATGACGGTGTGATTCAGCTTGTTGATATCTTTTACAGGTTTTGTGTCATAACTACTTCTTTCAGGCTTTTTCTGTGTTTATAATGTGTGTGTATTGTGTGACTATGCTATGACAGTTATTCAACCATTATTTGGTGGCACGGTGGATCAGTGGTTAGTACTGATCCAACTAGCACCAACAAGTAGTCATGCAGACTGGGACCCTTGGTTCTGTTCCCAGTATGGACTGGTCCTTTTTGTGTGGAGTTTGCATGTTATTCCAGACTTTCTTTGACATATTATACTATGACTTTTTTATCACTTTATTGACATACTATAGTATGACTTTTTTTTTTACTTTTTTCAACATACTATACTATGACTTTTGATTGACTTTTTTTTACATACTATACTATGACTTTTTTTTACTTTCTTTGACATATTATTATTTATACTATACTATACTATACTTTTTCCGACATACTATAATATGACTTTTCATTGACTTTTCAACATATTATACTATGACTTTTTATTTACTTTTTTTGACATGCTATACTTTGACTTTTTATTGACTTTTCAACATATACTATGACTTGACTTTTTTATCACTTTTTTTGACATACTATACTTTTTTTGACATACTATACTATGACCTTTTTTTTACTTTTTTGACATACTACACTTAATTTCTATTGACTTTTTTTTAACATACAATACTATGACTTTTTCATGACTTTTTTCAACATGCTATATTGACATAATCACTTTGTTTACTATTCAGTTTCATGGTGGCTCAGTGGTTAGAAAGTCTGCAAATAGCTCCAACAAGTAGTTGTGCAGACCGGGACCCTTGGATCCATCCTCAGTCAGGACTGGACCTTTTTGTGTGGAATTTGACTGTTCTTCCAGACTTTCTTTGACATATTATACTATGACCTTTATCAACATACTATACGATTACTTTTGTATGGCTTTTCGACATACTATACTATGACTTTTTCATGACTTTTTAACATGCAATATTGACTTAATCACTTTTCCTACTATTCGGTTTCATGGTGGCTCAGTGACACTATAATATGACTTTTTATTTACTTTTTTCGACATACTATACTATGACTTGTTATTGACTTTTTGACATACTATACAATTACTTTTTCATGACTTTTTTCGACATACTCGGCGGTTAGAAAGGCTGCAAATATCACCAGCATGTCAAGTAGGCATTGTAGACTCTCACCCCTTCATCCATTCCCCGTCAGGGCTTGGCCTTTTTGTTTGGAATTTGCATGTTTTTACAGACTTTCTTTGACATAATATACTATTACATTTTATGACTTTTTTTTTAACATAGTATACAATTACTTTATACATTTTTTTTAAATTTGACACTTGGTATTGTTCAACATTTCAATTAATTTCATAATAATTAAAACCATTCCCACTTTTCCAACTATTCTCACTACGTCACCTTCTTCTTACGCAATTATGCCAGCAATCCAGTTAAGCTTTAGCAATTCAGCTTTTCAGCTTTCACAAGCATTTTCTGCAGCAAATGCATTTTCTAGTTAAATACAAAACACTTTTTTCAGTGTTATTTCGTGCTTTTGTTGTTAAATACAACTCTGTAAAAAAGGTTTTGGACAGCTAAAGACCCTGTGCAGGAGCTGACTTTTGATTTTTATGAAACAAAAATAACTCTATACGAAGATCACAGGTGCGTTCATGACGTTCTGTGTGTCTGTGTTCAGGTGGTGGCGGTGGATCAGCCCATTGACGGCCTGCGATCCACAGCTCAGCTCAACATCACCGTCCTGGACTACAACGACAACGCCCCACAGTTCCCGGTGATCCCGGACCCGCTACCGATCCCTGAGGGCGTGTACTCGGCGGACACTCCAGGAGACGTTTTCACCATCGTGCCCACAGACGCAGACCTCGGGCCCAACGGAGAGGTCGCCCTCTCCCTCCTCTCCCCCAACCCCCTCTTCAGATTCACAGAGGTGAGGCCAAAAGAGAGGACTGTGGAAACGTGAGATGTGAATATATGTGCTCGGGCTGTGAGATGATATGTTGTGTTGCAGGATGGGACGTTGCAGGCCGTCGGCTCTCTGGATCGGGAGAGCAGGGAAACGTATGAGCTGCTTGTGAAGGCCTCGGATAAAGGCAGCCCTCCGAGAGAGGTAAGAGACGATGGAGAGGGACCCTGAAATACACCGCAGTCAAATATGTTGACATTTTCACTTAATTATGCGTAGTTAATATTTCTTGGACTGTTTCAGGAAGGTCGTGGGTAATGACAATACAATATTTTATTAACGACAACACCTCATTTGGTTTAGCAAAGTCATTTTTTTTCTTTTCAGACAACTCAGTGAAAGTAAAGTGTGACACCAGATATAAAACAAAAGCCAGAGCCTATGTTGTATTTAATTGCTTTAAATTCACCACTTCTAAGCAGAAGGCAGCACTCTGACAAACAAATAAATGACTGCTCGACTTGAAGAATCGTAGTCGACTGAGACGTCACCTGATAATTTGAATATTGGACTTACAGGGGGCAGCCCAAGAAAGTTTATAACTTAAAACATAAACTTGAAGAAAAAAAAACGACAGAGAAAGATTAGTAAGAAGAGGTTGTAGGGTTTATGTTCATGTGAGGCAATAACAAGGTTAACCAACATCATAAAGAAGAGGATAAATAGTAATTCAAATTGTAATTAATTATACAAAACACTCCTGTGCACCAGAACGTCACCAGCATCCGAGTGAGTGTCATCGACGTCAACGACAACAGACCTGAGTTCAGCTCCGGCAGCTACGTCAGAAGCATCCTTCTGAAAGACGCCGCGGAGGGGAAGCTGCTGCTGACGCTGTCCGCCAGCGACCCGGACGCCGGGGACAACTCGCTCATCGCCTACAGGTCAGCAGCTGACTGGCATTACACTTACACCAGACCTTCCTCCACAGCGCTGCAGAGGACCAATCATCTTGTGTCAGTGTCTTGGGCGGCGCTAAGCTCCGGACGGAGTAACGGTGCCGCTGCAAAATAGCCTCTGGAAGGAACTAGTTTTGGTGGAACATGTGTGTACGTTAAGATAACAAGATAATAAGATATTCTTTATTGTCCCCAAAGGGAAATTTGTTTTGGACTCTGTCCATTCTGCAGCCTTACAAAGACAACACACAAAATACAGAAAAGACAACAAATACAAATATCTCTCAACACATACTCTCATGCAACACAAACATGTTTCCATATACATATAATAAGCACATTAAACTACTCCTTTCATTGGCACTTCCTCTTAAACAACCCCGTCGGCTGTATTCTCCGCAATAAGTGCGGCACAGCCCTTGCCAAATACAATATTGCACAGGTGACACATTGCCCAACCCCAATAGCCAACATATCGCCTACATATACACTGACAATGTCCAACCTCGACAAACCACGTATTGGACAAATGACAACGTGCAACCGAATAGCCTACGTATTGCGCAACTAACATATTGCACAATCCCCAATAGCCTAACGTATTGCACGATGACATGATGCACCACCCCAAATAGCCTACGTATTGCACAACTAACATATTGCACAATCCCCAATAGCCTAACGTATTGCACGATGACATGAGTTCGCCACTTGTAAGAAACACGCTCATGAACGAGCATGTTGTTACCGGTTGCTAAGACAACGCAAACAAATTGTTGCTAGTGCGCGTGTCCATCGTGACGTCATGGGCCAAGAATGCGGAAGATCCAAGCTCCATGTTGTCTTAATGCGCTTCTCTCATTGGAACGTACGGGGCTTCCCGCCGAACACTGTATCCAGTTCTCTTAATACATCCATGGACATGATGCACAATCCCCAATAGCCTACGTATTGCACAACTAACATATTGCACAATCCCCAATAGCGTACGTATTGCACGATGACATGATGCACAACCCCAAATAGCCTACGTATTGCACAACTAACATATTGCACAATCCCCAATAGCCTACGTATTGCACGATGACATGATGCACAACCCCATATAGCCTACGTATTGCACAACTAACATATTGCACAATCCCCAATAGCCTACGTATTGCACGATGACATGATGCACAATCCCCAATAGCCTACGTATTGCACAACTAACATATTGCACAATCCCCAATAGCCTACGTATTGCACGATGACATGATGCACAACCCCATATAGCCTAACGTATTGCACAACTAACATATTGCACAACCTTGAACCTTGATGTTCAAAGGTTGGTTTTTTTTTTTTTAAACGGAACAAGTAGATTTAAGATAAACATGTAAAGAAGTGAGACAAACTTAAGGCTACATTTATATTCAGTTCAAATAGTATTTTTTGAAAGATGTTTTTTGTTCCAGTTGATTGTGCAGTTGCCCGCTAAATGATGGGTCCTCTGCTGTTGTAGTTTCTCTGCAGGAAGTTCTCCCTATTTGGCCTTAAACAGCGAGAGCGGAGACGTGACGTTGACCTCTAACTTCACTGAAGTCAAAAAGGACACCACCCTGGTGCTGACGGCCATGGCCAAAGACCACGGACAGCCTCCTCTCAACTCCACGGGTCAGTCTGACAGATACTTGTCTCAACGGAGACCTTCATGCTTTTCTCTATTTTCCGTCATATCTATAATGTTACAAGGTCGGTTAAGGTAAACGTATTTAAAGCCCCAGTGTGTAACATTTGTAGTTGTTCATTATCAAAATCTGTACTGCCCTTCACAAACTTGTCCTTTTTTTATGAATATTTACCACCACCATCAATTCCAAGTATTCCTATTGGCTTGAAATTTTACATTTGCGCTTACATGAACTGGGGTAGACGCTCCATAGCCATGCACCATCTTGAAATACGGTAGCCCGTAAGGGACATACAGGCTATACTGCTCCGTATTTCACGCTTTTCACTCAGTGGCACTGACTGTGACGTATGCCAGGGAGGGAGGGGGGAGAAGACTGCGACTCACCGCCGGCAGATTTGAAAGCCTGTTGCGTCTATTATCAAGGACATGTAACTGAATCGGAAATTAAAACGACAACGTGACAGGCAAAGCAACGCGACCAAAGTTAATATTGTTGTGGCTTTTCCAAGATGGAAACAGCTGATGAGGAGCAAGGATTTTAAAAGGGACGCCGAAGTTCCCTGCTTTCTTCTCAACAGGTAATTCTGCCTATTTGTGTAAATTAGAAGTGTTATAGTTGCTACTTGCTTGGCTAACTATAGCACGGTTGTGCATAACGCTAGAACGACGTCTAGGATACTTTTCCTCGCGTCAATGATGAAAAAGGATCGTCTACCTTGTAACATAAACGTAATCATATGTGCCGTGATTTCTCTGGCAGACAACTCACGTCATGGATCTGTAACACAAACTAGCTACTAGAACAGCTGCGTGTTAACGATGGAGACACTAAGAGATCATTTCAGTTTCACTGACATTGTTCATGCTGCTCAGAGAAATATATTAAAAACACAAACCTCCGTTGCTTCTCTCCTACGCTGTAAACATCGCCTTACACTATTAATCTGGTACAATATACAGAATATCAATAGCACTGATACTTTACTAACATCGGCTTGCATATGTTTGGGAACCTGATGGCTGATGTTAGCAATGAAATGGTACCAATATAACGTCAAACTAGTATTACACTGTTAGGAAACCGATGGAGTGCCTTCTCCAGGTAGGGAATGAGTCCTTACCCCAAGTGAAGGAGTTTAAGTACCTTGGGGTCTTGTTTACGAGTGAGGGGACAATGGAGCGGGAGATTGGTCGGAGAATCGGCGCAGCGGGGGGGGCGGTATTACATTCAGTTTATCGCACCGTTGTGACGAAAAGAGAGCTGAGCCAGAAGGCAAAGCTCTCGATCTACCGTCAGTTTTCGTTCCTACCCTCACCTGTGGTCATGAAGGCTGGAGGTCATGACCGAAAGAACGAGATCCAGGGTACAAGCGGCCGAAATGGGTTTCCTCAGGAGGGGGGCTGGCGTCTCCCTTAGAGATGATGAGGGTGAGAAGCTCAGTCATCCGCGAGGAGCTCGGAGTAGAGCCGCTGCTCCTTCACGTCGAAAGGAGCCAGTTGAGGTGGTTCGGGCATCTGGTAAGGATGCCCCCCTGGGCGCCTCCCTATGGAGGTGTTCCAGGCACGTCCAGCTGGGAGGAGACCTCGGGGAAGACCCAGGACTAGGTGGAGGCACGTCCAGCTGGGAGGAGGCCTCGGGGAAGACCCAGGACTAGGTGGAGGGATTACATCTCCAACCTGGCCTGGGAACGCCTCGGGATCCCCCAGTCAGAGCTGGTTAATGTGGCTCGGGAAAGGGAAGTTTGGGGTCCCCTGCTGGAGCTGCTCCCCCCGCGACCCGACCACGGATAAGCGGACGACGATGGATGGATGGATGGATGGATATTATTACACTAGAAGGGACACTCACGGACGGTTGTCGCTAATTTCGGGTTCGGCC
>CM042427.1:39923280-39935780 GCA_023631565.1 Gymnocephalus cernua | reverse complement strand
TATGCAGACTTTGGCTGATTATGCATTGAATTCTGCGATCGCATAATCACGTTTTTCTGGAGGGACTGGTTTCTAGTCAAAATATCTGATAACACCTGTAGTCTATATCCACGACGTTCCACTCCGGATGTCCGTCACCTTCCTCGTTCTTTGTGTTGTAATTCTAAACTCCTTTTCATCAAATGTGTTAAATTTAAGGTAACATTCTTCCTGCTTCCTGTGTATTCTCTGCTGCTCAATATATGCCCGGGCATTTCCATATTCTCAGGTCTGTATATCGTCGCTGCCGTGTAAAAAAAAAAAACCTTGTATGTCCAAAACTGAAAATGGAAAACGGCCATTTCCCTCAGACAACGTCAGATGAAATCACCTCATCACTTTTGTCAATATTCGTAAAAACCCACAGACAGACGTAAAGGTTGACCAATAGCATTGATTTATGAAAAAAAAAAACAGACATTAGACAGACAACGAGAATATGTGCTTCAATAAAGGTTTTTATTCATTGAAAGAAAACATGTTCTGCCTCCAGGTGGAGGTGCGTGGAAGTGCGAGCAGCGGCGACGTCGTGGTCATCTCCCTCAACCAGCCTGCTAACATCGTGGAGAAGAAAGTCCCGGAGCTGGAGAAGTGAGACGAGAAGTTACACTCATCATTAAAGGGCTCATATTATGCTTTTTGGCATTTTCCCTTTCCTTTGTGTTATATATCTTTTTTGTGCATGTAATAAAAAAAAAGTAGGCCAGTAGTCCTTACCTAGGTACTGTCAGGACACGCCCTCATACTCTGAAAATACTGGTTATCTGATTGGATAAACCATCCGTCTATCACCAGCTATGTTGGTGATAGACGGACCAAATCAACCAATCAGATCAACGGAGCGTATGACGTACCAACAGAGCAACGACGACGCCAGGCTCCCCCTGCTGCTGCAGGCAGAGCACAGCTCGTTAGCTCAGCAAGCAACATGTCGGTAAAGGATATTTGCCGTTTGTGTAACGAGAATTTAGGAATAAAAGGCCCCGTTTCAGGTTCCCGGTCCATATTCCAGAAGAAGGATCCAAGAGAAAACAGCATTAGCGAGCGGCTAACAGAATCAGGGCTACCGCTGTCTGAACATGAGTCTAGATCAGGTCAGATCTGCACGCGTTGCTTCCTCTTGCTGAGCCTCGTGAGACCGTCCTGATCTCGCCAGCTCCTCGTTGCATCACACCTAAACCCGCCTCAAAACCAACGCTGATTGGCTCGGTCGTTTGGCGAACGGCTCCAAATTTTCTCTGCCTCAAGATGCCAGACTGATCTGCGAGCAGAAAACTGGAGCTCGCAAGATCAGGATGGTCTCACGAGGCTATAAAAACACCTTATCTAAACATTCTGGTGCCTTCGGGGCTGCAAAACTGAATCCAAAAGTCAGCACTAACAGATGGCGAAGTTACAAATATCAACAACAAAAAAAATGGAGACCTAAAGGATTCCAGATAGCTGTACCCCACATCCTCAAAGGATTTCAATATACCACCGAGATACGAGTTTATCTCACAATCTCATGAGATTTTACTTTTCCTTCTGGTTTTTTATTATGATGTGTATATATATATCTGTATTTGTTTCCTGCCAGGTCTTTGGGTGCAGCTCTGGGCTGGACTGTGCACATCATGGAGGTGTTGAGCGCTAACGGAGGATCGTCCGAGTCCAGAACTCGGAGAGCCGCCGCGAAGACTTTGGTCAGCTTCATCAGCATGGACGGACAAGACGTGGTTTCTGCCGAAGAAGTCACAAAGTGAGAGTTTGATCTTTAACGGGTGAAAAGTAAACTTCGATACACAGAGTTTTACATACAAGTTATGACAAAACCGCCTGAACCAGACTGATTAATATATTAAACACAACATTGTTCTGCACCTCGCACTAGGGGGTGTTAAATCGACTCAATATTTACTCAAATTATTTACACAAAGTGTGCTACGACACGATACATAAGCCCGTTTAACACAATCATTAATGTTATCATAGTTCCATCCATCCATCCATCGTCGTCCGCTTATCCGTGGTCGGGTCGCGGGGGGAGCAGCTCCAGCAGGGGACCCCAAACTTCCCTTTCCCGAGCCACATTAACCAGCTCTGACTGGGGGATCCCGAGGCGTTCCCAGGCCAGGTTGGAGATGTAATCCCTCCACCTAGTCCTGGGTCTTCCCCGAGGCCTCCTCCCAGCTGGACATGCCTGGAACACCTCCCTAGGGAGGCGCCCAGGGGGCATCCTTACCAGATGCCCCAACCACCTCAACTGGCTCCTTTCGACGTGAAGGAGCAGCGGCTCTACTCCGAGCTCCTCACGGATGACTGAGCTTCTCACCCTATCTCTAAGGGAGACGCCAGCCACCCTCCTGAGGAAACCCATTTCGGCCGCTTGTACCCTGGATCTCGTTCTTTCGGTCATGACCCAACCTTCATGACCATAGGTGAGGGTAGGAACGAAAACTGACCGGTAGATCGAGAGCTTTGCCTTCCGGCTCAGCTCTCTTTTCGTCACAACGGTGCGATAAACTGAATGTAATACCGCCCACGCTGCGCCGATTCTCCGACCAATCTCCCGCTCCATTGTCCCCTCACTCGCGAACAAGACCCCAAGGTACTTAAACTCCTTCACTTGGGGTAAGGACTCATTCCCTACCTGGAGAAGGCACTCCATCGGTTTCCTGCTGAGAACCATGGCCTCAGATTTAGAGGTGCTGATCCTCATCCCAGCCGCTTCACACTCGGCTGCAAACCGATCCAATGAGTGCTGAAGGTCACAGGCCGATGATGCCATCAGGACCACATCATCTGCAAAGAGCAGCGATGAGATCCCCAGCCCACCGAACTGCAACCCCTCCCTACCACGACTACGCCTCGATATCCTGTCCATAAATACTACGAACAGGATTGGTGACAAAGCGCAGCCCTGGCGGAGGCCAACCCTCACCTGGAACGTGTCCGACTTACTGCCGAGAACCCGGACACAGCTCTCGCTTTGGTCATACAGAGATTGGATGGCCCTGAGAAGGGACCCCCTCACCCCATACTCCCGCAGCACCTCCCACAAAGTCTCCCGGGGGACCCGGTCATATGCCTTCTCCAGATCCACAAAACACATGTAGACTGGATGGGCATACTCCCAGGCTCCCTCCAGGATCCTTGCTAGAGTAAAGAGCTGATCCGTTGTTCCACGCCCAGGACGGAATCCGCATTGTTCCTCTTCAACCTGAGGTTTGACTATCGGCCAAACCCTCCTTTCCAGCACCTTGGAGTAGACTTTACCAGGGAGGCTGAGAAGTGTGATACCCCTGTAATTGGTACACACCCTCTGGTCCCCCTTTTTGAAGAGGGGAACCACCACCCCGGTCTGCCACTCCTTTGGCACTGTCCCAGACTTCCACGCAATGTTGAGTAGGCGTGTCAACCAAGACAGCCCCTCCACACCCAGAGCTTTCAGCATTTCTGGACGGATCTCATCAATCCCTGGGGCTTTGCCACTGTGGAGTTGTTTGACTACCTCAGTGACCTCCACCAGGGAAATTAACGATAATCCCCCGTCATCCTCCAGCTCTGCCTCTAACAAAGAGGGCGCATCAGCTGGATTTAGGAGTTCCTCAAAGTGCTCCTTCCACCGCCCTATTACCTCCTCAGTTGAGCTCAACAACGTCCCATCCTTACTGTACACAGCTTGGATGGTTCCCCGCTTCCCCCTTCTGAGGTGGTGGACGGTTTTCCAGAAGCGCCTTGGTGCCGACCGAAAGTCCTTCTCCATGTCTTCTCCGAACTTCTCCCACACCCGCTGCTTTGCCTCTTTCACGGCAGAGGCTGCAGTCCTTCGGGCCATTCGGTACCTTGCAACTGCCTCCGGAGTCCTCTGGGATAACATATCCCGGAAGGACTCCTTCTTCAGTCGGACGGCTTCCCTGACCACCGGTGTCCACCACGGTGTTCGAGGGTTACCGCCCCTTGAGGCACCTAAGACCCTAAGACCACAGCTCCCTGCCGCAGCTTCAGCAATGGAAACTTTGAACAATGTCCACTCAGGTTCAATGCCCCCAGCCTCCACAGGGATGCACGAAAAGCTCCGCCGGAGGTGTGAGTTGAAGGTCTGTCGGACAGGAGCTTCCTCCAGACGTTCCCAATTTACCCGCACCACCCGTTTGGGCTTACCAGGTCTGTCCAGAGTCTTCCCCCACCCCCTGACCCAACTCACCACCAGATGGTGATCAGTTGACAGCTCCGCCCCTCTCTTCACCCGAGTGTCCAAAACATACGGCCTCAAATCAGATGAAACGATTATAAAATCGATCATTGACTTTCGGCCTAGGGTGCTCTGGTACCAAGTACACTTATGAGCATCCCTATGTTCGAACATGGTGTTTGTTATAGACAATCCATGACTAGCACAGAAGTCCAATAACAGACAACCACTCTGGTTTAGATCAGGGAGGCCGTTCCTCCCAATCACGCCTCTCCATGTGTCTCCGTCATTGCCCACATGTGCGTTGAAGTCCCCCAGCAGAACTATGGAGTCCCCCTCCGGAGCCCCATACAGGACTCCATTCAAGGTTTCCAAGAAGGCCGAATACTCTGAACTCTTGTTTGGTGCATATGCACAAACAACAGTCAGAGTTTTCCCCCCAACAACCCGCAGGCGTAGGGAGGCGACCCTCTCGTCCACCGGGGTAAACTCCAACGTTGCAGCGCTCAGCCGGGGACTTGTGAGTATCCCCACACCCGCCTGGCGCCTCACACCCTGGGCAACTCCGGAGAAGAAAAGAGTCCAACCCCTCTCCAGGAGTACGGTTCCAGAACCGAGACTATGCGTAGAGGTAAGCCCCACCAGATCCAACTGGTAGCGCTCCACCTCACGCACAAGTTCCGGCTCCTTCCCCCACAGCGAGGTGACATTCCATGTCCCCAGAGCCAGCCTCTGCTGCCCGGGTCTGGTCCGTCGAGGCCCCTGACCTTCACCGCCACCCGTGTGGCAGCGCACCCGACCCCAGCGGTTCCTCCCACAGGTGGTGGGCCCATGGGCTGGAGAGATAGGTGCCACGTAGCTTTTTCGGGCTGTGCCCGGCCGGGCTCCATGGCAAACCCGGCCACCAGACGCTCGCTGACGAGCCCTCCCTCTGGGCCTGGCTCCAGACGGGGGCCCCGGGCTTCCTCCGGGCAGGGTCTCTCTATCCCTTCCTCGTTTTTTCATAGGGTCTTTTGAACCATTCTTCGTCTGGCCCCTCACCTGAGACCACTTTGCCATGGGAGACCCTACCAGGAGCACAAAGCTCCAGACAACACAGCCCTCAGGTTCATAGGGACACCCAAACCTCTCCACCACGATAAGGTGATGGTTCCCGGAGAGGCCAAACCTTATCATAGTTACTATATATATATATATATATATATATATATATATATATATATATATATATATATATATATATATATATATATATATATATATATATATATATATATATATATATATATATTTATAACAAGGAACTAAAATATGATTTCATAATTTCATTACTAAGCTCTTCCTGACATTTAAATGAAAAACAAGCTACTCTTTTTAATAAAAAAAATACATATAAAGTGGGGATTTCAAAATAAAGGCGCATCTTTAAGATGACGATATGTACCAATATTTCACCTTGTATCAATAATATTGGATCATTGAGGATTGATGTAGATCGATGTACCGATACGCGCCTACCTCTCACCTGGGCCACGTTCAGCCCCCCAAAAAACGTAGCAACGCGTTTTATTTTTTTAAGATTACTTTTTGGTCATTTTCAGCCTTTATTTTGATAGGACAGCAGAAGACAGGAAAGGGGAGAGAGAGAGGAGCCCCCCCCCCAGACATGCAGCAAAGGGCCGCAGGTCGGGGACCAACCCGGGCGAACACCCTGTTGTGTGCGCAAGCGCTCTGCCTTGACTTTATACACACGTCTCTGCTGATTGGCTATCGCCTGTGAGACAGCCAATAAACGGGAGACACGCCCATAAATATCAAAACATATCTCAAAGCGGTTTCACTGTTCAGAGAAAACATGTCGTTCAACATGGAAACCGTAGAAACACGATCAAGGGGGGGGGGGGGGGGGGGGGGGGTCAAGCCTGCCTCCACAGAGCCAATAACTTTACATCTGAAGCGTTTCAAGACTTCATTTGTCCCTCGTTTATTTCTAAAGAAACACGACAATGTATAAAAGGCTCCGTTACCTTGTACCTCACGTTATGGCTCAGTAGCAGACGTTTTTATAAAAATAGGCTAACGGTTGGGTCATAACCACGAGACTTACTGTCTCATAGTAGAGGAATTACCGTACAGTACAGGAGAAGCTCGCAGGCAGTTTGGACTTACATCAGCTGTTTAGTTTAATTACTAATGTTAACTAGCATTTTATGCTGCGTTCCAGACACAATTTTTAGCCCGTAAATTACGACTTCAAGCCACGACTTGCTAGCGTTCCAGGGTTCAGGTTGGGCTACCTAACGTTAACGTTAGCTACTGGCTACGCTGACGTTGACGTTAGCTAGTGGCTACGCTGACGTTAGCTAGCGCTAGCTGATACTAGCGATTTCTAGTCAGCGACATATATTGGGCTTTTTAATAAACATAACCTGTAGTAGTACACACGTGTGTGTATTGTTTAGATTACAATGTGCGGAATTACTTTATGTTGCATATTTATGTCTATTTATTTCTATTTCACCGGCGTCTGTGCAGCATCAACAGGGGTCGCCATTGTTGTTTATGTGTGTGTGACGTCAAAAACTGTAACTGGGAGAACAACGATCTGGTACGAGTTCACGAGTAGTAAGTTACTGGTCTGACTGCCGTTCCAGGGCGCTTTCACGGGTAGAAGGTTGTGAAAACACGAGTTACGGGTTGCCTGGAACGCAGCATTAGTGATCAGTAATTAGCCTGTGCCTATGTTATCTCCTTACATATACCTACGCTCTCCGTCTCTGATAGATTGGGAATGATTGAGATTTCTCTTGGCACAGCTACCAGAAGACTTACAACGTTCAGACACGTTGCTCACGTCACATCTACGTCATCAAGCTCAGTTTGAGGCTGCGCAGTAACGCTCAGCCATCGCCGGGAAACTTCTTCTAATAGACTTCACTGGTCTCCGTCAAAAACAGCGGCCTCCCTTTGTCCATATGTCTATAATATGTCGTATATGTCTATGAACACGTCGCACACGGTTTTGAGATTGAACGTGCCCCTGTCATGAGATATTTGTGACACGACTTCAAAAAATGTGACCAATCGTGTTGGAGCTGTATCTCTCTGTCATCAGGAAACTGCAGAGCCAATCGGCTGCCGTGAGGGCGGAGCTGGTCAAAGTGTTCGGGGAGAGTCTTCATTTCGACGTGACGACAAAGCCTCAGAGCCCCGCCTCCGACCAGGCGGCTGTCATCGCGCTGGGAACCATGTTGGCCCTGAGCATGCTGGGATTGATCGTCGCCGTCGCCTTGATCGTCAGGTGAGACTGGAAACACTCGTGTGTGCTTCAGACGGGTTACGTTACACGAGAATCAACTTCATCACATGTTTATAGTACGTCCGCATTGCGATTACAGATTGTCTCAATCGGAAAAATTAAGATTTTCAGATTAAAATCTAAATGTTAAGATCAGATTTCTGAATAAATGTCCATCGCTGTGTTAGAAGACGCCCTTTACCCCGTCATTAGCACTATATGTTCACTTTCTGTCTCATTATTTTATAAAGTCACTGTGCTGTCAGGACACGCCCTCATACTCTGCTTCTGACTGGCTAGTAGTCCTTACCTAGGTACTGTCAGGACACGCCCTCATACTCTGCTTCTGACTGGCTAGTAGTCCTTACCTAGGTACTGTCAGGACACGCCCTCATACTCTGCTTCTGACTGGCTAGTAGTCCTTACCTAGGTACTGAGCATGTGCGACTCCCAACAAAGATGTAACAGAAGTGAGATGTCTCACTCTGTAGCTAAAACAGAGAGCTCAACACACAGGGTGAAAAGAGGAGCTGCAGCAATGTGCAGTACAACAAAAATATGGTGTTTTTTGAAAATTAAACCACGTAAACCTATTCAGATATAACCTCTAAATGCAATCATGAACATGGAAATGAGCATAATATGAGCACTTCAAAACCTCTGAGACCTTTCTGTTTAACCAGAAACAGCTCTGAGGTCACTAGCTCTAAACCCACCGGACTCCATTTAAAAAAAAAAACACTTTTAGCGTGTATAGAGCCAAAGTATTTTCACATGTAAATTGGTAAACTATGTGTTTATTTCAAGCTAAACTAGAGCTGTGATGGTTGGAAAAGCGGAAAGACGACCCAAAAATGGATTTTCATAGTTTTATTTTGTTTCTGTCGACTTTGATTCAATTGTATTTTACGATGCTAAAATTGCTGTTTATTTACATGGAGTCTGGTAAGAGTTAAGTTAAATAAAGTGGAAATAGTTTTAGACATGTTTGGAAGATTTTTATTATTAAATATCAGCATCCCGACACGTGACTCCTCCCAGGATTTCTCATGACGATGAAGGAAGTTAAGTGTCCGTCAGACTTCGCCATGTCAACGTGTGTGTGTGTGTGTGTGTGTGTGTGTGTGTGTGTGTGTGTGCTCTCTCTCTCCCAGGTTCAAGAGGACGCAGAAACATCAGGAGCATTCTGACAAAGAGAGTTTTGACATCGGCCGACGCGCTGAAGGTTACACGTAAGTCCTCCGGATGTTCAAACGTCTTCACAGCTCTCCATTTGACGCCTGCTTTTAATATAAATCCCTCCGATTTGTTCCAGGAACTGGTCACCGGAGAGTCCTGACACACCTGAACAGGTAAAAGAAAAAGAGCAAAATTGTCACAGTGAAATATTAGAACAAGCTGACAATCGGTCCTGTGAGAACCACGTATCTCTTTTTAAACTTTTAATGGTGTCAGCTTTGTGACGATGCATTTTATCAGCTGATCCAAGAAGCTTTTTAAAGGTCCCATGGCATGAAAATGTCACTTTATGAGACTTCAGATACAGTATTAGAGGACCACTAAGGTCTATATAAAAGAGACTTCAGATACAGTATTAGGGGACCACTAAGGTCTATATAAAAGAGACTTCAGATACAGTATTAGAGGACCACTAAGGTCTATATAAAAGAGACTTCAGATACAGTATTAGAGGACCACTAAGGTCTATATAAAAGAGACTTCAGATACAGTATTAGAGGACCACTAAGGTCTATATAAAAGAAACTTCAGATACAGTATTAGGGGACCACTAAGGTCTATATAAAAGAGACTTCAGATACAGTATTAGGGGACCACTGAGGTCTATATAAAAGAGACTTCAGATACAGTATTAGGGGACCACTGAGGTCTATATAAAAGAGACTTCAGATACAGTATTAGGGGACCACTGAGGTCTATATAAAAGACTTCAGATACAGTATTAGGGGGCCACTAAGGTCTATATAAAAGAGACTTCAGATACAGTATTAGGGGACCACTGAGGTCTATATAAAAGAGACTTCAGATACAGTATTAGGGGACCACTGAGGTCTATATAAAAGAGACTTCAGATACAGTATTAGGGGACCACTAAGGTCTATATAAAAGAGACTTCAGATACAGTATTAGGGGACCACTAAGGTCTATATAAAAGAAACTTCAGATACAGTATTAGAGGACCACTAAGGTCTATATAAAAGAGACTTCAGATACAGTATTAGGGGACCACTGAGGTCTATATAAAACAGACTTCAGACACAGTATTAGAGGACCACTAAGGTCTATATAAAACAGACTTCAGATACAGTATTAGGGGACCACTGAGGTCTATATAAAAGAGACTTCAGATACAGTATTAGGGGACCACTAAGGTCTATATAAAAGAGACTTCAGATACAGTATTAGAGGACCACTAAGGTCTATATAAAAGAGACTTCAGATACAGTATTAGGGGACCACTGAGGTCTATATAAAAGAGACTTCAGATACAGTATTAGGGGACCACTGAGGTCTACATAAAAGAGACTTCAGATACAGTATTAGGGGACCACTGAGGTCTATATAAAAGAGACTTCAGATACAGTATTAGGGGGCCACTAAGGTCTATATAAAAGAGACTTCAGATGCAGTATTAGGGGACCACTGAGGTCTATATAAAAGAGACTTCAGATACAGTATTAGGGGACCACTGAGGTCTATATAAAAGAGACTTCAGATACAGTATTAGGGGACCACTGAGGTCTATATAAAAGAGACTTCAGATACAGTATTAGGGGACCACTGAGGTCTATATAAAAGAGACTTCAGATACAGTATTAGGGGACCACTAAGGTCTATATAAAAGAGACTTCAGATACAGTATTAGGGGACCACTAAGGTCTATATAAAAGAGACTTCAGATACAGTATTAGGGGACCACTGAGGTCTATATAAAAGAGACTTCAGATACAGTATTAGGGGACCACTGAGGTCTATATAAAAGAGACTTCAGATACAGTATTAGGGGACCACTAAGGTCTATATAAAAGAGACTTGAGATACAGTATTAGGGGACCACTAAGGCCTATATAAAAGAGACTTCAGATACAGTATTAGGGGACCACTAAGGTCTATATAAAAGAGACTTCAGATACAGTATTATGGGACCACTGAGGTCTATATAAAAGCATCCAAAAAGTAGCATATTATAGGACCTTTAAAGACTTTATTTAGGTTAAGGAGGAGGATAAGTTTCTCAACACATAAAGGAACCCTTCAGTTCAACATCAACACATCTGGAGATACGAGGTTTTCACAGGACAGGAAGGGGATAAAAAACTGTCACCTGAAAAGTAACTAAAGCTGTCAGACAAATGTACCGGAGTACAAAGTACAATATTTACTTCTGAGATGTGTGGCGGAGTAGAAGTAGAAAGTAGAAGAACATGGAAATACTCAAGTAAAAGCCACGTCAAGTAAATGTTCTCAGTTACAATGTTTAACTGTTATCGTTTTGCGTTTCGGCGACAGACAAAGTCACGTGAGAGGAGAACGGAGGACGAGCAGCAGAGGACGGACGACGGCGGGACGGTCAAGACGGACGGCAACAGTGTGAGATTCAAACGCGACAGACGGGCGGAGGACAGTAACGAAAGCCGCACTTCTCTCTGATCTGAACGCAGCAGCTTTCAGTCCGCCCTTACGGAGTCAAAAGAGTGCCACTAAAATAACTAGCTGATCATACTCTGTTAATATGTTGGGAAATGTAAAATGTTAGCAGAAAACAAATAAAGAAACTAAAGTGGGTTTTGATAGACAGAGACAGAAAATAAAAAAATATAACAAATAACAAAATAAAAATGTAAAATGTTAAAAAATAATTTGCGATTCCATTTTGAAAGATTTAAAATATATATATATATATATATATATATATATATATATATATTTTAATTGGAGAAGAAAAGTTCGTTCTTGACTTTTTGAAAAGCAAACTTTAGCCACCGAGGAAGAACAGGAGACGCTGTTAAAAGCTCTGGAAGCACTGGAAGCACTTAATAAAAGGATTTTTAATCTTTTTAAAATTTGAAACTGACATTAAGTTATTCGTGTGGCACTCTTCAGCCTCCGTACAACAACAACAGACATCCCAGCAACTGATTTTATGAAACTCTGCTGTCGTGTTCAGTTTGACTTTTTATTTTAAATAAATTAGCTGTTATTTCGGCTCACGTTCAGCCCGAGAGAGAATGAGACACATCATGAACAAAATTACACTTTATTCTAGACCGGGGGAGTCAAACTCAACTTCCCAGAGGGCCACACTGGAAAATAAGAATCACATCAAGGCCCGGACAGGTTTAGTTTATTGATATGCTTTTATTTAATCAAAAAAGTAAAATATCTTTGACTGTATATATAGTCTTCTCGCTTACAGTTTGATCAACATAAAGTCCTAAAAAAAGGTCAGGAAAATGTTCCTCAGCCATCATAGAAAAGAAGCGCCAAAAAACGTCGGAAAAATGACAAAAACGTCGGAAAAAGTGACAAAAACGTCGGAAAAATGACAAAAACATCAGAAAAAGTGACAAAAACGTCGGAAAAATGATAAAAACGTCAGAAAAAGTGACAAAAACGTCAGAAAAAGTGACAAAAACTTCGGCAAAAGTGACGTCGGAAAAAGTTACAAATCATTAAAAAATGACGTTAGAAAAAGCAACCCAAACTAAAAATGTTTTGTGAACCTAACTAGATACGCGGGCCTCGAGTTTGACACGTGATCTAGAATAAAAAACGTTTTAAGGAACTAGATAAAATGCTCCAACTGTTTAAATTAAGGACAAAAAAGATGAAATTCTGGGCAGCAAGTTTTTGGAAAGGACAGATTTTTGGTATTCAAAGAGGATCTGATGTCACTGCTGTGAAGTTTAATTATCAATGTTTTGAGTATTATCAATGTCAGTAAAATGTCAAAACTGATCTCAGGCG
>CM042427.1:39893280-39913280 GCA_023631565.1 Gymnocephalus cernua | reverse complement strand
CACACACACACACACACACACACACACATTACTACCAATATCAGTCTCCTGCAGATTTTAAAGACCCAATGTGAAGATTATCTTAAACATTTTTTAGTTTTACATTTTTCAAAATGCAGGAAAAGGAAGAGAGGAAAGACAGAGAGGAAGGGAGGAAGAGAGGAAGGGAGGAAGAGAGGAAAGACAGAGGAAGGGAGGAAGAGAGGAAAGACAGAGAGGAAGGGAGGAAGAGAGGAAAGACAGAGAGGAAGGGAGGAAGAGAGGAAGGGAGGAAGAGAGGAAAGACAGAGGAAGGGAGGAAGAGAGGAAAGACAGAGAGGAAGGGAGGAAGAGAGGAAAGACAGAGAGGAAGGGAGGAAGAGAGGAAAGACAGAGAGGAAGGGAGACAGAGAGGAAGGGAGACAGAGAGGAAGGGAGGAAGAGAGGAAAGACAGAGAGGAAGGGAGACAGAGAGGAAGGGAGACAGAGAGGAAGGGAGGAAGAGAGGAAGAGAGGAAGAGAGGAAGAGAGGAGAGCTGCAACAAACAATCACTTTCACTATCGATTATTCAGCAGATTTTCAGTTTACGATGATATAAAACAGAGAAAAAGCAGATAATCTTCACATCGGAAAACTTTAACCAAACAGGTGATGTGACAGAAGGCTTGTTTGAGATGACGCACAACGACGCAATTTCAATTTGCGGTCTCGGAGCTGCAGTTTCTCTCCACAAGCTGCCGAGGCGAAGGAAAGCTCGATGGGAAAGGACTTGCGACTCTCCGACAGTAGGTGGAGAGACACTGGCGGGGGAGGGGGGGGGGGGGGGGGGGGGGGGGGGGGGGCGACAGGTGAGCGTCAGGTGAACGTACCTTGCTGCTCTCCACCATGGACGGCAGCAGACACATGTTGAGCTCCGGTCTCGGAGGGCGGATGTTGTTCTTGGCTCCCATCAGCTTGATGTTCTCTCTGCAGGGCAGGTAAGGGCCGAACGACACTGAGGACACACACACACACACACACACACACACACACACACACACACACACACACACAGCCGCTGAAAAACTGCCCTTAATGTAAGGTTCCGAAAATGGCGAAATTTTGAGTTGTGGATGGCGAGCAAAAGACTCCACAAGACTTAAGTTATCTGCGTGTACTGTCGACGTGAACTGAGTTACCACCGGAGAACGTCGAGTCTCAAATACCACTGGATCATTAAAAACTACAGAAATAAGAACATTTAGAACAGATACAAAAAAAAAAAAAAAAGGGCTATTAATTCGTGATTAATCGCGAGTTAACCCTCGTGTTGCCGACCATGCAACTTTCTGTTTTTCTGGGTCAACGTTTTGACGTTTTTGTCACTTTTATCCAAGTTTTTTTTTGTCACGTTTTCCGATGTTTTTGTCAACTTTTTTCTGCAGCTTTTGACATTTTTGTGGGATTTTTTTGAAGCCTTTTCCAACATTTTTGTCACTTTTTTCAATTTTCTTTTATCTTTTTTTTTTTTTTTTTTTTTCAAATGCTATAAAATTTAATAAAACACCCAAATTCAATGAAAGTAGCAAACTGATCATTCATATTACTTGTGAACCATCCACGTTACTTTTCTGTTGTTGGAAGAAACCCAAATTTCTGATAATAGAAACTTCAAACTGTCAAATCTGACCTGAAGACAACAGGACGGTAACTATGGACAACCGTGCCATTAATGGAGATGACGTATTTTAATCAATTGACAGGCCTAGTTTTAATGAATAGAATAGATCTGAATAAGTTATTTTAGGGGTGATGAAGAGGAGGAGGAGGAGGCTCACTGGGGATGTTGCTGTGGTGGTAGGTGCAGTGGTTGTGCTGCAGGAAGGGGACCAGAGTGTGCAGGAAGTCGTGAGGACTCAGCAGAACCAGCTCCTTCAGAACATCTGCAGGAACCAGAGCAAAGACACCAAACGTTACAGCCAGCGACCACAGTTACACCTTCACAAGGTTGCTTCTGTCTAGAGCTGCAAAGGCGCTGGACAGAGTCAGGAAATCAGCACAATACACATTTCACACACAGCTCCCCCCCCCACACACTCACTGACATATATCACACCAGACGCCTGCAGCGGGCAAAATAACATAATTAAGGACTGTTCCCACCCGGGTCACAACCTCTTCACTCTGCTGCCATCTGGAAGGCGCTACAAATCTATGGAGCGCACTGCACTTTATGGACTTTATGGTCTTCTTTTAGCTGCTTATTCTTACAATGTATTTACTTATTTATTACTGTGTCCACATTGCTTAGGTCTATTTTTATTATGTCTTAATTCATGTTTTTATATGTTGTCTTGTCATACTATGCATCACCACCAGGGGAAGCGCAATTGAATTCCGTTGTTATGTGCAATGACAATAACCAGTTCCCTCCAGAAAAACGTGATTATGCGATCACATAATTCAATGCATAATCATAGTAGTCAAAGTCTGCATATTTATGCGGGCCGCACTTTTGCCGCATAAATTGCCGATTTCCGTGCAAAATATGCGGGGCTTGCATGATTTCATAATCCTCGCATTTTCGTTGCAGAAAATTCACATATATCTCAGCAGAAAGATGAAAAATGTTGCGTTTACTTCACACAAGAGCAGCCATTTTCCCCTGTTGCCATGGGAACGTTATTAAGTGACCTAATTTCGCCTACTGAGAACACGGTGTTGGGGGGAAATCACTTTGTTTTCTCTTTTTCATCAAACTGCAGTTTTTGCAAGTTCCCGCAATTTCATCGCATAAAATTGTATAAATATCCCGCATATTCCATCGCATTTTTTAAGAAAACGTGCCGCACAATCAAGGATTTTTGCCCGCAACAATCACAAAAAACTGCGTTTTTCTGGAGCGACTGAATAAAGGCATTATAATTATAATTCTAAGATTAATCGATAAGTTCACTGTTTAGAGTCTCCTGATAATGAAAATTAAAGTACACATTTTCTGATTCTAGCTTGTTAAATGTGAACATTTTCTAGCTCTCTTCACTTTCCGACTGCAAATACGTATTTTCATTATGGATTAATCTGCTGGAGGGCTGCTCGATTATGAAAAAAAAAAAAAATCATAATCACGATTATTGACAATGAAAAGCCGTAAATTGTCACATTTGAAAAGCTGACACCATCAGATGTTTCAGGCAAGAAGGACTTTAACAACAGACCAATCGTTTAAGATCAGATCTTATTTACTGTTTAGTAGTTAAATATAGCGCTGCAAAGATGAATCAATTAGCTGTCAACTATTAAAGTAATCGCCAACTATTTGTATAATTAATTATTCAGAGTAAAACTGATGTCAACTTGTTTAATGTGAGTATCTTCTAGTTTCTTCTCTCCTCTGTGACAGTAAACTGAATATCTTTAAGACAAGAAACAAGACATTTGAGGACGTCGTCTTGGGGCTTTTTGGGGGAAACACGGATCCACATTTTAGAGACCGAACAACTGATCCATTCATCCAGAAAATAATCCACAGATTAAATGTAAAATAATCGTTAGTCGCAGCTCTAATTTTGTCCAACCAACAGGCCAAACCTCAACCTTTTTACTAATACATTAACATTATTGAGATGTTTTCTCAAGAAAAATGACTCTAAACATCAATCATCGTGTACGTATGTGTGTGTGTGTGTGTGTGTGTGTGTGTGTGTGTGTGTGTGTGTGTGTGTGTGTGTGTGTGTGTGTGTGTGCGTGCGTGTTACCCAGGCAGGCGTTGCGGAGCTCGGGCGGGCTGTAGGAGTTGAGAAGTGTGAGCAGCTTGTGGGCAAAGTCGATCCTCTCCTGCCACTGGATCAGAGCCTGCTTCACATCTGGATGACGAAGATTCAGAAACATCTGCTCAGAACAAACACTTTGGATCCGCACTTACTTCTGTGCTGCTGCAACACCTAACGGCGTTTTCCCATCACATGGCACCTGCTCGCCTCTATTCGCCTTTCTTGGTTTTCCATTACGAAAACAAGTCCCTGGTAGCTGCTAACAGGTACTTTAGTAGCTACCACCTCCGTCGAGGTTCCCAGCGAGCTGAGGCGATACCAAAAGGTGACGTGAAAGCGACAGACGGGGGCGTCCTGAACTAACCCGCCATTTTTAAATAGTTTAGCCAGCGCCGTTTTGTTGTTGCTCCTCCAGATTCATCTGAAACTAAATATGTCTTCTGGCAACAACACCAACAACACACCTTCAAGTTCTCTGTGTGTGTGTGTGTGTGTCGCGTTAGGTCACGGCAGTTTCCTGCGGCGCCGCTATAAGACGACCAGCCACGCTTGCCTCACGCATGAGGCGATACTAATGCTGCCATGGAAACAGGAGGACGGGGCAACGAGTAGAGCTGGTACTAGCAAGTGGAAAAACACCATAAATGTCCCCTCTCGTGATCAATACAGGTTCATCGTACATATACTAATATAAAATACATTTTAGTACAATATCAGAATAGTTTAGTATACAATAACTTATTCTAATTTACATGTTAAAATGTCCCTGGCGATTCCCTAAAGTGAAACCCCGAATGACGTTAGAACAAGAAACCCCAGTTGCTCCCCGGATGCTGTCCACTGCCCCCGATACTAAAAAGGTAACCACCGTTTTTCCCAACCTGGACCCTATGTTCCTGTGTGTTTGTGTCTATAAGTGACTAATGGGAACAACGATCTCTGACATTGGTCCAGTATTAAGAGAGATTGCTGCAGTCGGCAGCAGAGAAACAAGCTACGATGGGAGTTAATAGGATAATTGTCCAGCTTATATTTACCTTCACAAAACTTCTCGTTTTGCGGCTGACAGACTCAGATTAATATTCTAAGTGTCTGACAACATTATGAAAGGATCCCTTCAGAGATAGACCTTTAAAACCTCTTTGAGACCTTTCTGTTTAACCAGAAACAGCTCTAAAGTCACTAGCGCTAAACCCACCAGACTACATTTAAATAATCAGTACTTTTAGCGTGTACAGAGCCAGCATATTCTCACATGTAAATCAGTAAACTATGTGTTTATTTCAACCAAAACTAGAGTTGTGATGGTTGGAAAAGTGGAAAGACGGCCCAAAAACGGCTTTTCATAGTTTTATTTGGTTTCTGTCGACTATGAATGAAGTGTGTTTTACGATGCTAAAATTACTGCTTATTTACATGGAGTCTGGTGGGATTAGCAAACGCAGTTTCGCGGATGTTTTTATGTTTAACAGAAAGGTCGACCTCCTTAGAAATCCTTTCATAACGTTGTCAGACACTTAGAATATTAATCTGAGTCTGTCAGCCGCAAAACGAGAACTTTAGTGAAGGTAAATATAAGCTGGACAATTATCCTATTAACTTCCATTGTATCTTGTTTCTCTGCTGCCGACTGCAGCGATCTCTCTTAATACAGGACCAATGTCAAAGACTGTTGTTCCCATCAGTCACTTATAGACACAAACACACAGGAAAACAGAGTCCAGGATGATAAAAAAATGCTAGTTACCCTTTAAGACAGGTTAAATGTCACGACGTTGTACCGTGTATCTGCGAGGAATTAAGAATAAAGTTTAGTTTTCTATAAATAACTTGTCAGGCAGACCTTTGCGCTGCAGGTACGGCCGGGTGGCTTTGAGGACGGACAGGAAGATGGAGAGCAGCTCCACCAGGTCCCCGGTGACGTGACACGCCGTCGCCTCGTGGTACATCATGTGCAGAGTGTTGAAGGACTGCAGAGGACAGACGGACAGGAGACAGTCGTATTATTCACAGCAGGACAACAGGAGGGAGACAGGGTGAGTTTCCCCTCAATTATTACTAATATATATATATATATATATATATATATATATATATATATATATATATATATATATATATATATATATACATACACACAACTGGTCAAAAGTTTGGGGTCACTTCGAAATTTCCACTCCACTATAGACGGACTACCGGCTGAGATCAGTTGCATTGTTCTATTTTTTAAACCAAGGCAGCAGTTTTCAGATGACATTATGTGCTCACATTAAGGCATGGATACCCGAACCACGAGCCCGACGGGTCTGTGTGTGTGTGTGTGTGTGTGTGTGTGTGTGTGTGTGTGTGTGTGTGTGTGTGTGTGTGTGTGTGTGTGGAAGGTGGACAGAAGAGAGATAGAGAAAGAGAAAGCAGACGTGTAGATGTGACATGTGAGTTATTCATGTTATAACTGTGGCCCTGCAGCAGAGTTATTCATGTTATAACTGTGGCCCTGGAGCAGAGTTATTCATGTTATAACTGCGGCCCTGGAGCAGAGTTATTCATGTTATAACTGCGGCCCTGGAGCAGAGTTATTCATGTTATAACGGCAGCCCTGGAGCAGAGTTATTCATGTTATAACTGCAGCCCTGGAGCAGAGTTATTCATGTTATAACTGCGGCCCTGGAGCAGAGTTATTCATGTTATAACTGTGGCCCTGGAGCAGAGTTATTCATGTTATAACTGCGGCCCTGGAGCAGAGTTATTCATGTTATAACTGCGGCCCTGGAGCAGAGTTATTCATGTTATAACGGCAGCCCTGGAGCAGAGTTATTCATGTTATAACTGCAGCCCTGGAGCAGAGTTATTCATGTTATAACAGCGGCCCTGGAGCAGAGTTATTCATGTTATAACGGCGGCCCTGGAGCAGAGTTATTCATGTTATAACTGCGGCCCTGGAGCAGAGTTATTCATGTTATAACTGCGGCCCCGGAGCAGAGTTATTCTTGTTATATCAGCCACTTCTTTCTACAACAGTCAAGAACCCTTTTGCAATTATGTAATCACATAATGTACTCTGAAAACTGCTGCCCTGATTAAAAAAACAATGCATGATCTCATCTGGTATTCTGTCTGTAATGGAGTGGAATGGACATTTCTAAGTGACCCCAAACTTTTGACCGGTAGTGTGTGTTTATTTGTGTGCATATATTTAGTTTATAATGAATATAAAGCGATAAAAGCAAAGTCAAAAGCAAAAGTATAAATGTCTTTCTTTAGGTCTCTTTTTGTCTGTGTTTTTTTTGGTTGTACGTCTTGTTATTTTGAATACTAAAGCTGGTCTGAAATGTGATTCTTTTTTGTCAGATGTAAAGAGGAGATCCTGATCCTGATCCTGATCTTGATCCTGATCCGGGTCCTACCTCAGTCATGAGGATGAGTCCCCTGTTGAAGACCACCAGCAGTCGGTCCTCGTCGTTCTCCAGCAGAACCCTGAAGGCACTGAGAGGAACAACACAACCACGAGTTAGGATCCGGACAACAGAAGCTCCTGAAGGCAGATATTCAACGTATCTTTACGCGCATTTTGAAGAAGTATCGCATTAGAAAAAGTTAAATGGAAATGGCAAAATTCGGAAAAAAACTTCCTCAAATTCGCAAAAAAGTCACGTGTGAGCGTGCGTGCGCTGACCTGATGAGCGTGGTCCAGCAGGAGCGGCCGTCCAGGCAGCGCAGGTAGCAGCTGATGGTGGTTTTCTTGAACTGTTTGACGTCCTCGAGCTCTTCTTCTCTCATGTCGGCTCGCTGCGCCACAAACAGCTGCATCAGGTTGAACAGCTCCTCCACCGCCTGCAGGGGGCAGCAACACACACATGTTTGTTTCTCTATCTCTGTGGGGACCCATCATTCACATAATGCATTCCCTAGCCTCTTACCCTCACAACTAAATGCCTAACCTTAACCCTTACCCTCACCTTAACCATCACAACTAAATGTCTAACCTTAACCTTTACCCTAACCCTAACCATCACAACTAAATGCCTAACCTTAACCTTTACCCTAACCTTAACCATCACAACTAAATGTCTAACCTTAACCTTTACCCTAACCTTAACCATCACAACTAAATGCCTAACCTTAACCTTTACCCTAACCTTAACCATCACAACTAAATGCCTAACCTTAGCCCTTACCCTAACCTTAACCATCACAACTAAATGTCTAACCTTAACCTTTACCCTAACCTTAACCATCACAACTAAATGCCTAACCTTAACCCTTACCCTAACCTTAACCATCATAACTAAATGCCTAACCTTAACCTTTACCCTAACCTTAACCATCACAACTAAATGCCTAACCTTAACCTTTAACCTAACCTTAACCATCACAACTAAATGTCTAACCTTAACCTTTACCCTAACCTTAACCATCACAACTAAATGCCTAACCTTAACCTTTACCCTAACCTTAACCATCACAACTAAATGTCTAACCTTAACCTTTACCCTAACCTTAACCATCACAACTAAATGCCTAACCTTAACCTTTACCCTAACCTTAACCATCACAACTAAATGCCTAACCTTAACCATCACAACTAAATGTCTAACCTTAACCATCACAACTAAATGCCTAACCTTAACCATCACAACTAAATGTCTAACCTTAACCTTTACCCTAACCTTAACCATCACAACTAAATGCCTAACCTTAACCCTTACCCTCACCTTAACCATCACAACTAAATGCCTAACCTTAACCCTTACCCTAAGGGTTAAGGTTCGCGTCGGGGTCCTGATCACCCTGTCGGGGTTGTATTCGCTTTAACAACCGCTTCGCTCTACATTATCCCTTACATAATACGAATTAAAAAAAAATAATATAATGTGGTAACCTCCTATTGTCAATTAAAGGCCTGTCTCTTATAGACGCCTGTGTCAAATACAAGCCGGTCCATTTCGGCGATTTGGGTAAATAGAAGCCCGGGCTATTATTTGAAGTTTTACGGTATACCCATCTAACAATCTACGTATGAATGTTCCTATACGTACCTGGACATTTAGATGTCTAATTAGTGTATTTAAGTTACTTTGATGAGGAAATGACGTCAGAACGCTCGGGCGACGATCTTTCCGTCTGTAAAGTTTCTATTTTTACTGTACTGGAAATTAAGGAGCTTTTATTGCATAGTTCAGAGTTGTTGAAGCCCCAAAAAACCAGCAACGGCCAGCGTTTACAGCGAGGAGATAAGGGGGTGTCCGGTTATGGCCGAGGGTCGCGCACGCCTAATTCACCGGTGATAGCGTACTTTAGCCGGCTCTTGTACAGTAAAAGCTAAAGTAAACAGTTAAAACTACATACCGTTAGAAAGGTAAGAAGTTACACTTTAGTTTTACACCATTAAATTTAAAAGGTATAATGGAGGATTTTCCTGAATTTTAGAAACTAAGCACCCTCTCCACTTTTTGAAAAAATGCTCCCGAGAGGGAACGCCTATTAAACTATTAAAGAGAGCGTGCACGAGCCTGGTTCTCCTCGTGCACGCTCTGTTTACAAGTTGCTGTCGGCATGGCTCTACAAGCCGACTTTCCTAAAGAAGATTTGCTCTTTTTCCACTACGTCAGACTCGCCACCGGTAAGTGGAAATCTATTTAGGACAAGCATCTCTATAGCTAACGTTAGCACGCTACAGGCCAACAAACAAGCTATCGCCGAGAGCGGGGGGGCAGCGGTCGGAGGCTTTTATATACTGTCTATGGTCGGAGGCTTTTATATACCGTCTATGGTCGGAGGCCGTGGCCGTCTGCTCGCTGACCTGTCACAGCACGTACGACGGCCTCACATAAACATATCCCAGAATGATTGACAACTAGGAGGACCAATAGTCTTGATGATCCACCCGGATAAAGAAAATCCTCCACTATACCTTTAAGTGAAAACATTAATAGATCATTTATGTTCATATTTGAACAGATATTTTGATAGAACGTTAGCCAATAAGTGTCCGAGCGTGGACACAGTGACGCTACAGATCGACAGTTTCCGTCCATATCCATAAACAGGATATAAAACATTACCACCATGCAGTGTTAATTTCGTTGACGAAGACTAAGACGAAAAATATTAGTCAAAGAACCTTTTTCACGGACGAAAACTAAATAAAAACTAAATAAAAAGTCAGAATGATGACGAAGACTGTGACAAAATATAACTGACACTTTAGTCAACGAATAAAAATGAGACGAAAATGTTAGGGGCGGGACGAATGGAGAAGAGATCCAATCAGAACTACTCTTTTTGGGGGACAAGTTGGGAAGAGATCCAATCGGAGCGAATCTTTGAGGGTAGGTTGATCTACGCAGAAGCAGCGGTGCCTTTTTAAAAAGCCGCGGCAAATGCAGGCGCAACAGCTAGCTGAAGAAACGCAGCAGCAGCAGCAGTTACACAGGAGCTCTCATGAACAACAGACATGTCAGAGCTAGGGTTAGGACGGAAACGAAGAATTGACATTTGGTCACACTTCACATATGACAACAAGACCGCCTGTAAACCGTGTGAAGCAAAAATCGCTGGGAAAAACACCACCTACTTGAAGCGACATTTACAGACGACTCATCCAGAAATACACGCGAAGGTAAGCAGACACGCTAAGGTTATTTTATCAGATAAACCACCGTGTTTCTGCTAAACTTAGAATAAAATAGAAGCTAAAGGAAACCACCTCTGAACTGTATTGATTATACGATTGTCTCGCTGAATTAATGAGTATAAATATTCAATCTCCTAAAATTGAAGAATCGTGTGTGTGTGTGTGTGTGGTGTGTGTGTGTGTGTGTGTGTGGTGTGTGTGTGTGTGTGTGTGCGCGCGTGTGGAGATTGGGCAAGAAACTAGACTAAGACTAAAAGACGTATGACTAGACTAAGACTAAACGATTTCAGATGACTAAAATAAGACTAAAACTAAATGGTGTGTTATTCAAAAGACTAAGACTAAGACTAAATCAGAATTTGTTGTCAAAATTAACACTGCCACCATGCTAAAACTAATATAACTAACCAATCAAATGCAGCGTCTACCGCCTGCTCTATCAACACAACTATCATAAAAAACGAAACTGATGTGCGAACCGCTTGGCTCACCCCGGGGTACTGGCTGGCGTGCGGCGTCAGGTTCTTGAAGGCCCACTGGATGTTCTGGTGCGAGGCGAGCTGGCGGGTGAAGGCGGGCGACTGCTCGCAGCACATGCGCAGGATGCCGTAGTAGGCGGGCAGCATGCCGCGGTTGAAGAGCACCACCTCCTGGTCGTCGTGGTCGGCCAGGATGTAGTTGAAGGCGATGTTCTTGGTCACCACGGGGTTCTGCACCACCAGGCGCACGTTCTCCGGGCAATCCACGCACATGTTGTACCAGAAGGACAGCAGCGCCTGCTTGTTGTGGTTGGTGGCGATGGCCGGCTCCGACAGTTTGGGCTGGAGGCAGAGAGGAGGACAAGAGACGACCGTTTATAGACACGGCACACACTAGGGCCGTCCTCGACTAAAGAAGTTCTTAGTCGACTGACACTTATATATGATTTTGTCGACTAAATCGATTAGTTGATGTAATCGACAGAGCTGTGCTCTTTGAGAGCTGGTTAAGACTAGAAAACCCCACTAATCAGTCCCTCCAGAAAAACGCGGAGTTTTTTTGTGATTGTTGCGGGCAAAAATCCTTGATTATGCCTCACGTTTTCTTGAATATGCGGGATATTTATGCAATTTTATGCGATGAAAATTGCGGGAACTTGCAAAAACTGCGGTTTGATGAAAAAGAGAAAACAAAATGATTCCCCCCCAACACCGTGTTCTCACTAGGTGAAATTACGTCACTTCATAACGTTCCCATGGCAACAGGGGAAAATGGCTGCTCTTGTGTGAAGTAAACGCAACATTTTTCAACTTTCTGCTGAGATATATGTGACTGAGTTTCTCCGAAATTAATCCTGCAAAAGCACCACTTTAAATCTCGTGTTCACCAGAAATATTCTCATAAGTTGCTCGGAAATGAGTAATTAAGCATGAATAAGCATAAAAACTGACTTATCGAATGAAGAAATCTCAGTCGACTAAGACCAAAACGACCGATTAGTCGACTAATCGACTAAGAGGGGGCGGCACTAGTACACACGGGCTTCTCAGAGTTAAATGGAACTTTTTATTTTTACTGTGAACATAATCCCCAGTAAGAGAGAGTCAGATAGCGTTGTGGGCGGGACATGAAGTCAGACTCAGTGGAGAGAGAAACCGAAGCAGAGGGACAGACACAGAGCCGTGGCTGAGCCAATGCAGAACAATTTTTAATTCATTAACTTCATCAGTTATCAGGCAAATAAAACGCTGTACAGATAATCTGCAAACTGCCAAAAAAAAAATGGCCCAATGGGGCGGCCTCTAGCTCACCCAGTAAGAGCGTTCGCCCCATGTTAGCCGAGTCCTGCAGCGGCGCAAGTTCGAATCCGACTTGCTGCCCTTTGCTGCGTGTCGTCCCCCATCTCTCTCCCCCTTTCATGTCTATCCGCTGTCCAATAAAGAGAAAAGCCCCAAAAAAATAATCTTAGTCGGTCTATCAGATAGTCGGTCTATCCCTAGAAAAAGCTAGGATCTGTGGCTGGGTTAGCTCAGCTGGTAGAGCGGGCGCACATATGTTAGAGGTTAACTCCGCGACGCAGTGGCCGCGGGTTTGACCCCGACCTGCGGCCCTTTGCTGCATGTCATTCCCCCCCCCCCCCCCCTCTCTCTCTCTCCCCTTTCATGTCTTCATCTGTCAGTGAAAATAAAGGCCTGTATAAAATAATAAAATAAATGCCCCCCCCCCCCAAAAAAAAAATCTAGACAGAAATCTTCAGCCTCAATTTAAAAGAGTTGCAGCAGACCTGCAGTTTTCTGGGAACTGCAACTTACAGATTCAGCAGCAAAAACAAGGCAGGGCAGCTTTATTTGTAGAGCACATTTCAGCAGCAGGGCAATTCAAAGTGCTTTACATAAAAACAATTAAAATACAAGAATAAAAGTTAGAGTGCAGTGTAAGGAATTAAACATTAAAGAATTAAAAAACAGTTAAATATATAAAAGCAGATAAAATATGAGAATTTTTTTTATGGTGCTAGTGTGGGACAATGTACAGTTCCCTCCAGAAAAACGCGATTATGCGATCGCAGAATTCAACGAATAATCAGCCAAAGTCCGCATATTTATGCGGGGGGGGGGGGGGGCGCATTTTTTCAAATACGCCGCACTTTCGCCGCATAAATTGCCGATTTCCGCGCAAAATATGCGGGGCTTGCATGATTCCATAATCCCCGCATTTTCGTTGCAAAAAAGTCACATATATCTCAGCAGGAAGTTGAAAAATGTTACGTTTACTTCACACAAGAGCAGCCATTTTCCCCTGTTGCCATGGGAACGTTATGAAGTGACGTAATTTCACCTACTGAGAACACGGTGTTGGGGGAATCACTTTTTTTTTCTCTTTTTCATCAAACCGCAATTTTTGCAAGTTCCCACATTTTCATCGCATAAAATGGCATAAATATCCCGCATATTCCATCGCATTTTTTTAAGAAAACGTGCCTCATAATCAAGGATTTTTGCCCGCAACAATCACAAAAAAACTCCGCGTTTTTCTGGAGGGATTGAATGTATAAGCCGTTGCTCTGTACACGTAATCCACCAGCAATAATTGCCGTTCCCACTGGTCTTACTTTTTAATTTCTCTTTATATGCTTATGTAGATTTTCATACAACATTCAACAATGCAACTTCAGTATAAGAAATGAACAATTAAGACGAACGAGCACACAGAAAAACAAAAAAATAAGTTCATAATGACAGAAAAAGACGCGGCGAATGACTGTACCTGGAAGAGGTTCCAGAGGTCCATGAAGTACCCGGAGAACATGAGTTTCTCCGTCTTGGAGATGAGGCAGTACGTCATGAAGCTGAAGTACTGCACCAGCTTGGTGGTGCCGTGAACGCTGGCGTCCACGTACAGCTTGGCGCGTCCCAGCAGCCCCAGCAGCAGGTTGTACACCTGGTGGAGGACCACGGTGGTGTCGGGCGACAGCGGCAGCTCGCGGGTCGGCAGGTGGAGGGAGCGCGTGGAGCGAAACATCTGGCGGAAAGAGTTGCTGGGGATGAGCGAGACCAGGAGGTACGCCGCCGCTGCAGGGAGGAGAGACAGCTTCAGCTTCACCGTCTTGTTATTAATGAGTGATTCTTCTGTTTAGAGCTGAAGATGAATCGATAAGTTAAAGGTAAAGGGCCGTTTATTTCAACCTGGACCCTATGTTCCTGTGTTTTTGTGTCAATAAGTGACTGATGGGAACAACAATCTGTGACGTTGGTCCAGTATTAAGAGAGATCGCTGCAGTCGGCAGCAGAGAAACAAGCTACAATATAAGTTAATAATAATCGTCCAGCTTGTGTTTACCTTCACTAAAGTGCTGGTTTTGCCGCTGACAGACTCAGATTATTATTCCAAGTGTCTGACAACATTATGGAAAGCAGGGGTCTCCAACCTTTCTTCATCCAAGGTACACGTGTCAAACTCGAGGCCCGTGGGCCAAATCCGGCCCCTCGCAGATTATGATCCGGCCCGCATATCAATTTAGGTTCACGATACATTTTGGCCCACCTAGTTTTCGTCGCTTTTTCTGACATTTTTGTCACTTTTTCTGACATTTTTGTCACTTTTTTCGACGTTTTTGTCACTTTTAACAATGTTTTTGTCACTTTCTGACGTTTTTGTCACTTTTTTCCATGATGGCTGAGGAAATTTAGGCTTCTTTAGGACTTTATGTCGAGCAAACTGTAAGTAAGAAGACTATATGACACATGCACAAATACAGTCAAAGATATTTTACTTGTAAACATGTCCGGCCCTTGATGGGATTCTTATTTTTCAATGTGGCCCTCTGGGAAGTTGAGTTTGACTCCCCTGATCTAAGGGTTACTTTAAAATAACGAAAGTGGCCAAGAGCTACTCGCATCACATCGCTTACATTTATTCACATAACACAGACACATAAGCTGAATGAAGCTACTGTTTGCTGAAATTGCAATAGCCAAAGCTTATGAAAAATCTTAACTTCACATCAAGGTGCTTTCCGCCCACACAGTTAGAGCTACATCACTGAAAATATTCCCGTCAGAGTCCAAGAAAAAGTTATCACTTCACACGTCTACGTCCCACAACGTTAGCTACCTCACTTTTAATATCGGGGTAACTTTGTGTCTCAGTTTGTCACCCTATCCGCGAGCTACTGGACACCCGCACAAGCGAGCTACTTGTTGGAGACCCCTGATGTAAAGGATCCCTTCAAGAGATAGACCTTTGAAACCTCTTTGAGACCTTCCTGTTTAACCAGCAACAGCTCTGAAGTCGCGACCTCTTTGTTGAAGAGTAAGATCTTTTTTAAGAATTTGCGTTCGCTACACCCACCCGATCGAGAAAATAATCTACAGATGGAATGGACGATGAAAACAATCATTGGTCAGTTGCAGCCCTACTTACATGTGCGGACTCGGGGGTAGTTGTGTGCCAGCAGGAAGCGTTCCACCCAGTTCTCCATGTTCTGCAGCACCCAGCTGTGGGCCAGTTTGTTCCGGGGAGTCTGGACCGCCAGCCAGTCCAGACACTGGGACGGGTTATACTCGATCACCTGACGGGAAGAACACAAACACACATGAAGACACACAGAGTCTCAGTTACGGCCCTGAATCTGCCGTAACTGGGAGAACGAGGAGGTCACATGTAGCTTACACTCTGCACTTAAAGGTCTAGTGGAGGATTTTCTCTTTCCGGGTGGATCATCAAGACTATTGGTCCTCCTAGTTGTCAATCTTTCTGGGATATGTTTACGTGAGGCCGTCGTACGTGTCGTGACAGGTCAGCGAGCAGACGGCCACGGCCTCCGACCATAGACGGTATATAAAGGCCTCCGACCATAGACAGTATATAAAAGCCTCCGACCGCTGCCCCCCCGCTCTCGGTGATAGCTTGTTTGTTGGCCTGTAGCATGCTAACGTTAGCTATAGAGATGCTTGTCCTAAATAGATTTCCACTTACCGGTGGCGAGTCTGACAGAGTGGAAAAAGTGGAAATCTTCTTTTGGAAAGTCGGCTTGTAGAGCCATGCCGACAGCAACTTGTAAACAGAGCGTGCACGAGGAGAACTAGGCTCGTGCACGCTCTCTCGTGCACACGTTTTTACGTTGTCGTACTGCACCTTTGCTGCTGCTTTTCACACTCATCACATACAAAATGAGAGAAAGCAGATGCTCACACACAGTTTTTTAAATGTTACCGCTTAAAAAAAGAGATAAAACATGAAACATTTTGCATTTGCTATTTAAACAACGTGGGCGGCCGGACGGTCTTAAACTAGCAGAGACACTTGCGTCGAGCTTAGCGCCGCGCCGGGTGCAAGATTGGGTCCTCGGTGCGGTTCGAGGTGGGATCGCGTTCTCACCACACCTGGGTACACTTGTTTGGTCCGCTTTTGGTGGGCATCCGATTGCGATAGCTGCATCCTCACCTGTCTAAACAAACAGCACCAAGGTGGGGGGGAAACCAACTCCAGTGCCATTTGACCAAACTAAACGAGGCGGGTATGAAGTATTTTACCTCCCAGATCCTCTGGAGGATGTAGGAGGCGAAGGAGGGCATCCCCGGTGGCCCGCCCGCAAACTCCATCAACATGGTCAGCAGCTTGAAGAAAGGATTGGCAGCCTGATGGAGAGCAAGAAAACGGTTGTTGAGGTAGCTCTTATTTATTCATTAAGAAATATAGAAAGACAATAAAACCTTCACAATTGAAAAAAGATTTGATAAATAAATTAGGATAATAGGGATGAAAAGAAAATACAACTGTGTTAAGCAGTTACAAGTAGAAGTTTGCAGGATTCAGGTTGTTACACACCGGGGACGTGACGACTAAGTGACGCGGAAAATGCGAAATAATCACCTGCGAAAATTTTGCATCAAAACTATTCACACCAGCAGCGAATTGGCTCAAGTTTTCAATCAAAGTTTTGGATATTCGCGCCAGCTCAGTGTCGGAGGGACAGTTTGAGTTCCGCCTGGGAACGCTGCTGAAGAGAGAGAGAGAAAAGGATGGAAGGCTGAAGAGAGAGAGAGAGAGAGAGAGAGAGAGAAGATGCTGCTGAAGAGAGAGAGAGAAAAGGATGGAAGGCTGAAGAGAGAGAGAGAGAGAGAGAGAGAGAGAGAGAGAAGATGCTGCTGAAGAGAGAGAGACAGGGACAAAAGATGCTGCTGAAGAGAGAGAGAGACAGGGACAGAAGATGCTGCTGAAGAGAGAGAGAGAGAGAGAGAAGATGCTGCTGAAGAGAGAGAGAGAGACAGGGACAGAAGATGCTGCTGAAGAGAGAAAGAGAGAGAGAGAGAGAGAGAGAGACAGGGACAGAAGATGCTGCTGAAGAGAGAGAGCGTTCGGAGCAGAGGAGAGTTAACGTTTAGAGGTGAAGACACCAAGTGACTAATTATCAAGAGTCCGCAGTTTGAGCACAAATAAATGCTGCAGCTCCTCTAAACCACTGGAGGTGAAATGTGTCTCGTTTCCCCGGCGGCTGAGTGGAGTGACGGGGGCTATAGTGCTCCGGAGACTCCCGCCCCGTCTCCCCCCAAAGCAGGGAAGGCTAACAATAAGCTACTGTAATCTATGTATTGAGTTTCCTTCTAGCGACATACTCCATGAATTTAATTCCCTCTGGGAACAAGTGAAGAATATGTCTAGGGCTTTTATTGTGAAAGTTAAGAAAGGAAAGAAAGTCTCTGGTGGGGCTGTTGCAGTCCAAAGATGTTAGATTATCTAGTGTCAGACTTCGTATGATGACAGATGGATTTAAAACAACAGATATATATCTGCACGGCTCTGTGCTGTGCTGTGTTTTTATGAACTGAGCTGATGAGTAACCCGCTCACCTCAGGAGTCAGCTTAGCGATGGAGGTGAAGAGCATCGACACAATCTGTAGTCAGGATGAGAGTTACACATTCAGTATTAGAACAATCACATGTACTGCTGGCTGCAAATGCTGGTCTTTATGAGTTAAGAAAAAAAAAAAAATAATAATAATTCTGATACTTAAAGTTGATGTTTTAAAATGCCAAAACATTTTCTACATTCAAACTCTGTTGGAAGTTCAAGAGAAACATATCGGTATACTTTTATCAGGCAGAATAAACAGAAACACATCCAGAAATAAACAAATAAATGCACAAAGAAGATACAAGTTAACTGTTCAGAGCAGATTTTTCTATTCACAAACAGTTTTCACTTAAAATTATCCTTGAGAAGGATAACATTACATCCATTACCTCTTTTCCTTTTTTTAAATATATAATTTTAGACACATCTACAGAGATCAGTTTGGTATGTTAGAAAAACTTTGTGCTGTCCTAATAAAAGTAGCAGACTCTGTACGCTATTATAGACCCCACGTGTGTACATACAGGCTACGTGACAACCAGGGCATGAAGTTAACTTTTTTGACCACCAGCCACTGTGGCGGGTGGATTTAAAAACACAATGACTTTTTATCAGCCAGATTTTTTTTTTTGCCTCATAAAGGTGAAAAACAGGAATTACTGTGTCTCTCTGATCCTATTCATCGTAGCCTGTGTATTAAGACAAAACATAATTTATTGAATTAATCAAATTTGAACATACAGCTAGGCCTATGTGTCAGTGTCAGTGGCTTGTTGATCTTTACATCGTTAGTTCATTTTCTATCCTGGTCTGGGACACATTCATACGGTTTGAGTAGCTACTTATTGGACTTTAACTTATTGCACTTACAATAATGAGCGTAGCTGTCCTCAATTTAGGTAATTATGTACGTCTCATCTCCGTTTTTTCCTGCATTCACCGTGTGATTGTGTCTGTGTGTGTGTGTGTGTGTGTGTGTGTGTGTGCGCGTCGTTCTTGACCCGTTCTCTCTACCAATTGGTCAGTGGCTGCACGTGGGACTGCTGGGATTGTCGCGAGTAATGCAAATGCCAGTGATGCGGGCCCATGATTGGTCTGGGCCCGTAAGCAACCGCGTACCCTGTTTGCCAATAGTTGCGCCTCTGAATCACTCAATTCTCATTGGCTACCTGCCAATGTGGCAGGTAGATTGACAGTGTTACCCGCCAATTGCAAAATTTACCCGCATTTGGCGGGTGGGCGGGTGTTAATTTCATGCCCTGGTGACAACACTGTCAAGCGTAGGCTACTTCATGCAGGAGCCGCTGGAAAAGTGAACACAGAGGCTCTCTTGTTATCCAAGAAAACAATGGAAAGCCAGTGAGCTTGGCGTGTTCACAGCAGCTTTCAGTGCTCAAGGAATATTAACGATCAGATTCCTCGAGTTAAAAACATACAAGAACTTGCAGAGAACGGAGAAGATGTATGCCTATCTATGCCTGCAAGGTAGGCAATCTCTGTATTGTGTGTATGCTTGTGTGTGATTTGTCTACTATACTATCTGCAGCACAACAAATTGCCCCATTTGGGGTCAAATAAAGTAACTTGAACTTGAATTCCCTGATGGCAGGTTTGAGGAAACATCAGTCTGTCATTAGGCGTAGCTGAGAGGTTATTGATGCAGATTGTTATAGGTAGCAAGCTTATTGCTAACCAAATAGCATCGGCATCAATGTCATAAATCGAGAGGGGTGAGTCTGTGAAGACATGATAAAGGCTGCAGAAATTCGTGCACCCCGACAAGCGACATCAGCCTGACGAGAATGTGGACTCTTCTGGACTGGGTTTACTGGTCCCGCTCACTTGAGATCAAATTTTGGCTGTAAACTCAAATGTGTTAGACACCCCTGGGTTAAAGGTTATAATTTAAATCTGATGAAAACTTCCCCACATCGTGCCATGGTGTGTGTGTGTGTGTGTGTGTGTGTGTGTCCTGTATGTGATGAACCTACATGCTCGGCCAGGCGGTTGTTATAGCGACAGAGGCTGAAGATGAGGTTGCAGGTCTGCCTGATGTTGATGCCGTCTCTGATGTGCTGGAAGAGGAAGGGGAAGCCTTTCCCTCCGGTCAGCGCCGCCATGTCGCTCTGAGACAGAGTCAGGTGTCTGGAGAGCGGGGGAGAGAAACACCGTGTCAACTCGTGCGGCGTTAAAAGAGGTACATTGACTTGACGGTCATCTACGGCGTGAAGTCGTACCGCTCGGAGCGAGACTGCTCCACCAGCAGAGCGATGAGGGCGATCATCTTCTCCAGAGCTG